>JAHQIV010001095.1:0-13842 GCA_030463285.1 Phytophthora europaea
GAGCGGCGTGTCGCTCGTGTCGGAGCGCAAGGGCGCGGTGCTCACAGAGGTGGGGGAGCCCAACTTCGCGCTGCAGGTTTTCCAGACGGAGCAGGTGCGGGCCAAGCGCCAAGGACTGGCCAGACAGGGAGACGGAGACGGAGACTACGACGTCGACGACGACGTGGAGCGCGGCAAGACGCCGCTGGACGCCATGCACTACTTTGTGTCCGGCGCGCCCCACGTGTCTATCGACGAGTCGCAGAAGTACACGTTCGCCATTGTGCTCAAGCACACGGAGCAGATCTTCCACCTCTTGAAGCGGCGGTTCCCGTCCAGGTCCGCCGCGTCCATCAGGAGGGACCTGCCGCAGCAGGTGAGCGCGCTGCAGCAGAAGTGCGTGCGCAGACTCATCCAGGCCGGACTGGGCGTCGTGCTGCTGGACAACGCGCTGTACGACAACTACTTGGAGGACCAGCGCGGCGTGCGCAGCAAGCGAGACCCGAACAGCGACGAGGAGGACGTGGCCAGGAACTTGTGCATCCTGATCGACCCCAAGAAGAACCCGGACTTGCTGCTACACGAGTTCAAGCGGGAACTGGACGAGCTGTCGATCAAGCGCGGCGACGCGCTCGGCCGATTGGCGGAAGAGTCGCTGGACTCGCTGAAAGAAATGTGCTTCTCGCCGGCGCTGGAGCTGCAGCTCACGCACAACATTATCCAGAACGCGTTCAAAGACTACGACAAGGAGGAGTGGGTCATTGACGTGAACAAGGAGCTCACAGTCAACGACATGATCGTCGAGTGCTTCCCGCTGCACGACCGCGCGTTTAACCGAAAGTTTTTCGACGAGTATCGCAAGCGGACATTTGACTTAAACCTGCGCAAAGCCGCGGCGGGTAACAGTGATCGTTGGGCTGTCGAGGAACTGCGTCTGCACTTCGGTGAGCGGGTGGCGTTCCTTTTTGCGTTCATGCACATCTACACAAAGCACTTGGTGCCACTCACGGTGTCTTGTTTATTCTACTACTTGTGCTTCCGCTTCACGTCCGCTCCGCTATGGAAACAGTACGTGGAAGGGCTGGCAGTTATTGGCGTTTTCGTCGTGTGCTTTTGGGGGCCGTCTTTCCTGGTGTGCTGGGCGCGCGAGACGCGCTTGCTTGTGGAAAAGTGGAATCTCACCAAGTACAAAAACACTGTATACGAGCGTAACGATGACAATCCCGGCTTCAAGTACACGTGGGTCAAGAATCAGCTCACGCACGAAATGGAGAAGATCCCCAAGCAGCGCAAGAACCACTGGATCCAGCTGACGATGTTCTTTTTCGTGCTGGTGTGCGCTTTTATCCAGTGCGTGTGCCTTGTCCCGTTCATCCAGTGGTATGTGTACGCCAAAAACGCCCCCACTTGCGATGCATGCAACGGCGGCAGTGATGATGACTCGTATGCCTGTATCTGGTTCATCACGTGTTTCAATTCGACCACGTCTGCGCTGGGCACTGATCGATGGGTGTATATTCTGATTCAAGGTATTATGCTGGGTTTGCTTATCGACATCATTTTCTTTGAGCTCTTCAACTGGATGTCGGAGAAGTTCGTGCAGTGGGAAAACTACGCGAAGAAATCCGACCATGAAAACCGCCTGATTCACCGCCGATTCGTCTTCGTGTGGAGCAATTGGTTCTTCTGGTTCCTCTTTATCTCGTTTGTCTACCTGCCGTTTGGTGATACGATCCTGAAGCTCTTCCACAAAATCGGTCTTGGTGCACTGGCGCCGTACGACTGGAATCCAAATCTACTGACGCTCGACACACTGTTCGTTACTCCACTCGTGGTCACTCAATTCCTGAACATGTTACTGGAGACGATCGCCCCATATCTGCTTCGAAAACTTCGTGGTCGTCCCTCGATCGGTTGTCGTCAGGCATCCCCCTTCACGTGGTGCGTGCGTCATCTATCGCGGTGCTTCCGCTTTGCGAACCACCAGCGGGAGTCCACACAGGCCACGATGAATTTCAGCTCACAGGCGACTGCAAGTACTACCAGCGGACAGAGTAATCGTGGAGCCAAGGATAACGGAGTATCAGTCACCAACTTGACGTCAACTCGCCTAGCACAGTTGGTACAGAAGGACACGGGATTCCTTGTGAATGTGCTGCCCATGTCGGACGACTCGAACAAGTATTCGGCGTACGAAATCCTGGCGGAGGTGAAGCTACCGATTTTCGATCCGGTGCTGGATTACCTCGACGCCTGCATCCAGTTCTCTTACGTGATGATGTTCACAGTGGTGTGGCCACTGTTGCCGTTCCCTGCTTTCTTCAACAACATTCTGGAAGTGCGTGGTGACGCGTTCCGACTGCTGTTTGCAAACCGGCGTCCAATGCCGCGACGCGATACATCGATCGGCGAGTGGGCTACGGTGCTTGCGTACGCTAACATTATCGGTGTGACGGTAGTTTCAGCTTTCGTGGTGGTATACCATTACGGGTACTTCCAAACGGACTGCAACTTCACGTTTAGCAACGCCTATATGATTCCGTTCGGGACGATCGAGCCGATAGAGACAGCCGACCCAAGCGCGTGCGTAAACGAAAGTGACACACCGGGTTGGCGAATGTACCAGATTGTGCTGTTCGTGGTTCTGGAGCACGTAAGCTTTTGCGTACGCTACTTGGTGATGCAAGTCGACAAGACGCCCGCCTCCATTCGTAGCTCGGGCTATCTGAGACTAAAGCAGATCCAGCACCTGACTGCGACTTCGGCTGCCCCACCGTCGCAGCTCGAGTACGTGCAACGTCTGCGCGTTCTGTTTGAGAAGCACGATGTCGACGGTGATGGTCATCTGGCGGAACCCGAATTGATCCAGCTTCTAGCAGCCTGGTTGTGCAAGCATCCGTCGGAGCTGCTCCCATACTCCGCACTCATTTTCCGATATATGGATAAGAACAAGCTGGGCAAGGTGCCGTTCTCCACGTGCTGCCTTATGATGCAGCACGTGAACCACGACCGATTCTTCTCCTGTCTGCTGGGCCTGTACGACCCGCTGAACGGAGCCTACAACGAAGAGATCCGTCGTACGTGCGACCCCATTGAGCTGCATCGCGTGCTGAGCGAAGTTTCTTCCGAGGTGCAGCAGCGTCGCAGCAACATGAGCCGAGCATCTGAAGCCACAGACGCCTCGCGGCCGCGAGACTCGACCTTCTTCTACGTGGATAACTAAACCTATTGGCGTAGGAAGACCAGTTTTGTTGTTTGAATTGAATATTCCCTTTATCTTGAAGTGTTGCACCCTACGCCGAACTCGCCCTTGTTAATATATATCCTATGATCTTCGAGGTGAAGTAGTTTGAAGCAAAAAATGTCGATGACAAACGTCAAACCAACGTTAGCAAACGGATTCGAGGTCGTGCATTTATAGTTATTCTAGTTGTTCATGAGATCGTGCTCCACCACGCAACACACCGATTGCTGAGCACTACAGTAAATGTAGGTTGGTTGCATGCGACAAGAAGGCGTTTCGCGCGTTTTGCCGTGTGCAACGCTAACACCCGGACAATCATCAGCGATTGTCGAGTCGGCGCTTGCCTGGAGTTGCTGTGCATGCGTCTTATGACTGTTCAAACGAACACAACACTCGATGGTAAGTAAGTGTGGCTCTCACTGTGCCAGTAAGGCTGGTAGATATTTTTTAATACTCAAATGGAAGGCCGCTTACCATGGTTGGCTTTCAATTTGGAGGTCAAAGCCTCATCGAAGCTGGTGCAGTCCGTTTGAAATTCGGTACCCCCGCTTTGACGGCTTCGCTTGTGCGATGCTGCGTTGGTAGCATTCCCAACTTGATGCCAGGCTCATTAGAATGGAAGTGACATCATTCTTGTTCTGGCGCCGATGGGGCCGAATGGAGTTCGTTTCATAACCGCGCATGCGTGCGTTGGCGCAGTGAGAGCTGTAGTCTCATAAGAACCATCCCACAGCTAGCCCTATATTTACTGACCGGCCGCTACCGTAGCCGTCCCATGTTTGCTTTGACAGTCCCAAGCAGCTTGGCGCCGCAACGGTAAACCTATTTATTCTGACGTGTGATCGATCGGTCTGGAATTATACGGCGAGGCTTGATGTGTTTCACGTTGAGCGCTTTCCACGGGGGCCGTTCGGTTCGACTCTCCGGGTCTCGACAGTCACTTCGAGATTTCCAGGCTGACGACCGCTTTAATCTATCGCGGATAACACAACAAGCATGCAGACTAGTGATGCAACGATGGTGGCTCCACACGCAACCTCGCCGCGCGTCGAGGCTGGCTTGCCTTCCACGAGTTGTCGGTACAAGACGGGTCGCTGTCCAAACACTCGCGCAGTCAAAGCGAACGGCACGCTGCTGCTGCTCTGCGAGTACCACCGCAACCAGCAGAACCGGACCAAGAAGCGTAGCGACATGAAATGCCGCCACGACCGCGCCAAGAAGCGTCAGGCTCAGCGCGAGAACACCCAGAAGAAACAACAACGCCAAGTTGCTGCGGTCACGTGGTCTCCGCTCGCTTCCATCGTCGCACCACAGATCGACGAGTATGCTGGGAACATGTCGATCTTCGCGAGTCCGTCGGTTGGTGAAGACCAGGAAAAGTCTCACGAATCCACCAGCCCCACGGCCGTCGACTTCGACGTGTCGGCGGTCAACTGGACCCCGCAGTGTATGTCCCCCATCACGACGCTGCCGATGCGTTTGCAGGAAAGTAGCTTGGAGCCAGAGGACATTTGGCTCCTCGAGTACTTCATCCTCTGAGGTGCGTCGCCGTCAGACTTCATGTTATCAATTCCCTCCCGACGAGGAAGAGCAACAAGATGCAGAAAGTAGTTAGCTGCACCCTAATAAACGTCAGTACTTGAACTATTATCCACTTGTGGAGTGACGTAAGTTTCATGTAAGTTATTGATAAACGAGCGCTTTTGGGTTATTGCTCCTTACTATTATTTCCATGAGCTGAAGGGTATTTTGATTTTTTGATATTTTACCAGTAGTGCCGACCAATCACAACGGGATTTGAGGACAACTTCAACTTCATGATTTGGCTAACTTCTATCCCTAACATGTATTACATGTATAGTTCCTCAGTAGTATTTTAGCTCTTCTGGAGGTAGGAGAAGAGGCCGCGCATCATGACCTTAGCCTCACCCAGCGCCTCGCCGGCGATGTCGCGTGCAGTGCTCGTGACCGCCTTGGCGTTGTCCAGCGTGGACATGGCCAGCGTCTGCGCGTGCTGCACGGTGCCCTTGACGCGCTTGAACTTGGATGACACGCCGAGCAGGCGACGCACGTTGGCTAGGAACGACACGGACCCACTCGCGTCCGGCAGCAGCTGCAGCGACAGCGTGCCGTCCTCGTGGCCCGAGGCCAGCAGGATCACGGCCTCCTTGGGGCCGAAGCACGTCGCGGAGATCATCGACCCAACGGAAGATGGTGAGGCATACTCTTGCACCGTCACGAAGCTGCACATACATCACACAACACGACATGTTAGCCAGCAGCTGTAGCATTCGACAGATGAAGACGACACTTACTCGTCGAGGCGGCAGATGCGGATGATCCCTGGACAGAGCGTGAGGAAGATGAGGTCGCCTTCGGCCGACACCTGCACGTCCGATACTTCCTCAGCCGGGAGGTGGTGCGACTGGATCAGCACACCCGACAGATTGAAGATCTGGCAGACGCTGGAGACCACCGTCCGTGATTCCGCTTCACTTCCTGCGTCGGTGGCGTCAGAAGTGGACGCGCTTCGAGTTATGCTCGTGATGGCAATGACGTAGCCCTTTACGGATAATCGCACTCGAACGAGCTCTCCGCCGTCCTCTGCAGGCTCGAATACAAACGCGACTTGCCCCTCGTCGTACAAGAAGTGCGCCATCCCCACAGAATGCGAGCATGACGCAACGACACCCAGATACGTACTCACGCAGCAGTCGACGATTGGAGTCGCATGGCCACGTAGGATTTGGACGGGGCGAGGCGAGACGCGAGGCAAGCGGAACAGCATGTCTGGCTTCAGCCGTGAGAGGCGCCAGAGCGCGAGTGTGCCGTCTTGCGATCCAGATACCAGCAGCTCCTCATCCTCTTGTGACGTCGAGACAACCACCTGACTGTGGCTGTGATAGCTCCAGCGATCCAAGCTCAGGCACGTCACTGCGGCACTGTGTCCAACCACACTGGCCTTGCCAATTACATGACCGTTGTCCAAGTCAAGCAGCCGGAAGTGCAGTGCGCCGCTACGTGCGCCACCTGATGCGAGCACACGTCCATTACGTGAAATAACCACTGGGAATCCCCGATGCCGCTGCCGTTGATGGACACTTTCCTCGTCGTGATGAACGTGGTCGAAGACAGGTATCCGCGGGACGTAATCAAACGGGGAATCGTCGCGTGTAATTTCTAGTAACCAGGGGCAGTCGCTCACTGCATCAGCCCCAGCTTCTTCTTCACCTCCAGTCGACAAGTCACCCAGCAGCGTGTCCACCTCGCTACCCCGCTGAGAGTCTGTAAGTGACGAGAAACTGCCTCTAGGTTCCAACATCGTTTCACCGAGGTCGACAGCAGAGAACGTCTTCAGCGGCACTTTCGGAGATGCAGATGCAGAGCCGACGTGCGGCGAAGACGGCAATGGTGGAGCTGGTTTCGGCAGCAGCTTCCAGTAGTAGACCTCAATCACGCCCAGGTCGTTGACACTGACGACACGGTCGGGGAGGATCTTCAGCAACCTGATGCCGCTCTGTGCGATGGGCTTCACTGTAGCTATAGGACTCCAGTTCCGACGCTTTTCCTGCGCGATTGGCGTAAAGTCTTGAAATGCCAACGAAAGTGGCCGAGGAATGTTGCTAGCTGGCCCGCTAGAGCTACCCTCTTTGACTGGAAATCCTCCACTATGTGGTGGGCTTGCTCGTCCCGATACAGGCTTGCTGCTAGGCGCTGGTGGAGGAGCTGTCTTCCCGACAGCACTGCGCGCGAACGCAGCATGACGCTTGGGATGAGGAGTGGCGAAGAGCTGCATGGGACACTGACCAAAGTGAGCGATTTGCAGCTCCATGGATTCCCTCAAGAAGGGATCCTCCACCTTGTCAAGATCCACGACACCGTAGTATGTCAGGTAGTAGAACACATTGTTCGCCTGTAGTGACGCTCGCCCACGCTGCTTGAAACCAAAGATGAGATCGATCCACAAGTGCAGATGGCGAGAAACGTGCTCGCTCTCAAGTGCAGCGCGGTGGATACGTACAAATTCCTCGGGTGTACTCGCCCACTTCGGTAACTGCACGTCCCCCACCACTTTCTGATCGTGACGTTTGCCTAGTGCGTAGCCGTTCCTGTTACGCAGGAATGTCCCGTCGCTAGTGAAGAATTCCGGCGTTAGCTCTTTAACCTCGGACATTTGCGAGTTGCACATTCGCCAAGTCTCCTGAATGGAGAAGAAGAGGCGGTCGGGTAGGTCAAAAGTTCCGTCCTGCATCTTCTGGTGCAAACTCGCAAAAGGTTCCAGTCGGAAGAGGAAGAAGAGGACAACCCCGGCACAAGTCGAGTAGTGAGAGCCGTAGAGGAACTTGGGGATCACTGGATCATCGAATGAGTGGTAGCGTTCCCAATACTCTTCAAGCCGCGCAGCATTTAGCGCACCAACAGGTTTCGAGAGATCGCGAAAGTTGTGAGGGTCACTCAGGTCCAGCGTCGCGTCTTCATAATTTGAAAGCACCCAAGGAAATATCGGGTACTGGGTTAGATCATTGAAGCTGCGTCCTGCGAACGTGTTCAGCGCCATCAAGTAATCGAAGTTGCTGATCTGGCGGTTTTGCCACGCCTTTGTAGTCGCTGCCAAGTGTGGAATCACACGTCCGGGCCACTGCTTGGGAGTGCTTCGAGGGAGGAAGGAGTATAAGACTCGTACAAACTCATTGCGCCGTTGCTTGGTTGTCAGCGGGAAATCCAGGAAATGTGTACTGCCATTGCGGAGGAAAATCTCAATTGCCGAGTCACGTAATCGATAGCGGCGAAGGTAAACACCCACCAGGTGCGAGTATTTCCAACGCCAGCACCGGTGTAGACCTGGGGCAGCTTCATCCGCGCTTACAGTGGACGGTGCAGGAATAGTACCATCATCAAAATCAGTTGTACCCGGGGCGATACCTCCTCCTCCGGGAGTTTGGGCGTTCTGTGGCAGCTCCTGCTGGGGCTCAAAAGCGATATACTTTCCGCATAGAGACAACCGGCCAAGCACAACTCCCTCGGGTACTACGCGCCGGCACGTTACGCAAGCATACACTTGATCATCCGGTGCCACCGCGATGCCGGCACCAGGATCCAATCCTTTTTCGCCCTGACCCAACAGAGCGGACCCTTTTGATGCGGTTGAGGCTGAGGTAGACGATGCTTGCTTGCTATCGTCCACCCCCGCGTTGACTGTTGAGGGATCACCTTTGTACTCGTCCAGGGGATCTTCTTCGCCGGTGATGCGTGCTTCGGCCTCATCGCCACCTTTATCACCGCTGTCTGTACTTGGTACGTAGGTGTCCGCCAACTCAGACGCTGGGAGCGCATCATCGGACGTAATGTCTCTAATCTCACCACCACGCTGCTGCGCTACCACCCGACCGACCCGCTCCAGCAAGTTCTCACCGTTCGTCGAGCTCGCATCACTCCCTTCCGTATCACCATCGAAGCTATGCAGCATTTCTAGGGGGAGAGCTATTGCTGAGGAGTGTCTGTGCCGCCTGAGAACTGACGTTTTCTTCGCCAATTGTTCATCCGCGGGACCCTCTACTTCCAGCGCCAGCAGCTTGTCTGAGCTTAACTGCAAATCCACATCGACTGTTCGTCGCATCCGAGCTGGAAAAGGTGTTTCGTAGAGTCCAAGTCTCCACATGAGTGATTTCTGCAATGTTGTCAATGTTTCGGGTGCAGCACGTCGCAGGGAATCATACTGGTTTTGCGAGCGGAAGGTAAACTCGTGTTTCAACCACAGTTTTTGAGTCCACTCTTGCTTCTGCTCAAGCTGGGCTGAGAGTTCAGTCATTGCGCGCTGCTTCTCGCGGGTAGTCACATCCCTCAACGTCGCCAACATTCGATTCTCTTCCACTTCGAGCGCTGCCCAAAGAACTCGCTCGCTGTCGTCGGCATAATCCACGTTGGCGTACTTCTTTTCAGCTGGCATAGCTTCTTCAGCAACATCATCAGGTTCTTGCCGTGATTTCTGCAACTCTTTGGCTATTGGGAAATACGGCACCATATCTTCCGCTTCCTCTCGCTCGTGCAACTCCGTGTCGTTGATCGATAGCGCCAATGCATCTAGTACCACCTCCACTGCTTGCTGCTCAGTAAGCTCACCAAGCTCATGCACAGATAAGCCTGCGAGGCCCAACTCTTCGTTAAAGGACCCGGAAGTGCATATCCGAAGAGTCAATCCCCTCAACAGCACCAGCAGCTCTTCTTTCTTGTGAACAACCAGCGCACGCCGAAGATCAACAAGCGCACGAAGGAACACATCGCGCGTTGGCACGGATTCGTACACGCGGAGCGCAGACCCAGCAGTCAGTTCCTGCTGAAAACTCTGCACTAGCACTTCCACCATGCGCTCCATCATATTCTTACCGGTGACGTATGGCAGCGCGTACTGCAGTATTTGAAGACCAGGAAAGAGGCCTACACGATGCATTTTGTGCGTGCTCTCGACCAATCGAGCGCAAATATCCAGCACTGCGTTCAAGAGGAAAAGTTGTGAATCAGACCACGAATACTTGTCCGATAGGCCATTAGAAGGTGCTTCCGCATCGTCAGTTGCTGAAGATTTTAGCGGCACGGACAGTAGCGTTTCATGTACCAGGAACAACAGGCGCTGCACATTTTCCGCAAGCGTTCGAGACAGAATTGTTCGGCTTCTTGCCATTCGCTGCAATACAATGCCAACCACTCGACATATCCAGTTCAGCGGCTCACGAAATAACTCGGACCGGTTGACGTACGGAGCCACTTGAGCAAGGGGAGGGAGCGAAGATAGCGCAGGAGAACTTGCGGCTCCTTCGTACTTCAGCTGCATTCCTTTTAAGGCCAACAGCAAGTGGGTAAATGATCGCCATCCATGCGAGTTGCTCATCGCCATACAGAGTAGAGACACAATTGTGTCCAGAACTAGATCCTCCCCGGTCTTGCTAGCGTCGAAGCTATAAGCCCGACCGCAGTTTTCATCATTAACACTAGCGCCACCAGCTTCACTCTCAGCAGCGCTTAACTGCTCGATGCCAACGGAGCAAGTTAACGATAACTCCAGAAGTGCATCCGCCCAGCCCTTTTTCATCAAGAGTAACTGCTGCTGAAGGTCTTCATCGGTCTTAAGCTTCACATTAATATCCATGAGAACCTTCTCGCGAAAATGCGGGGTGCTTTTCCCCAGCAAAATCGGCAAAAATGGCAAGATGCCCTTCAGAGGCAGACTCAATATTCCACTGACACCTTCATCAAACATATCTGCAAGAAACGCCGAGCTGCTACTAGCACCATTCCGAACCTCCGCGCCAACGTTCGATAGGCTTCGCAAGGCTGTCAATCTGATCACGGCAGCTCGCTTTTCCCACGTCAACTGCAGACGCTTGCCTACAAACTGGTTGGCCATCTTAATCCACTCAATCAACCCACCGATCCCGGCGCTTATTTCTCCTGGAGTAGTAAGGGACGATGAAGCAACAGCAATACCATCCTCGATCCCATTATCATGCGCAACCGCTGATTTGTTTGTTGTTGCAGGCGCGATTGGGAATAGCAGCGAGTCCTTCTTAGAAGGATCGTTCATGATGATGCTATGCTGGACACCCAACAGCCACGCTGGATCGAAGTAGAACTCCATCATAAGCTCCAGAAAACCCACCGAAAAACTGCCTTGTCCGTTTAGGACTAACCGCAAGTGCTCTTCAAGACCACACCAGACCGTGCGGCCTTCGATAGACTCGAGCCAATCCAGCAGATAGATGAACAATGGAACACAAGCCATACGGACGTGAATTGAGACGTGCCAGTCTTCTCCGTCCCCCTTGCCGGTATTCGTACCGCTGTTCTCAGCATCACTGTGTCGATCATGCATCAGATACAGCAGGCAATCCATGATACTGGAGCTGACCAGAGCAAAACGCATGTCCAAGAAGGACACCGCCAGTCGTCGTAGAAGAAGAAGTATTGAAGTACACACAGCGGGATCCTCACAAGTCATCAAGAAGCGAATCACGGCGCGAATATCGCGGATAAGTGAGAACCGGACTTGAACAGAATGCAGCACACTCTTCTTTGAGGTAGCACCCTTTTCATCAGCAGTGTTGGCGTCGGGGGTTCCAGATGAAGCTGTCCCAGACGCCTGGTCGCTCCAGACAATACTCTCAAGATTGATAGTAAACACGCCTCCTTTGCGACCGGAGGCCACCATCGAAGGTGAGGTTGAAGACGACGACGGGGTAGCAGGAGACGGCGATGGCCCCGATCCACTTGTGTTTGAGCCTGCACCAGTCCCTGCAGGATTGCTCGCTCGCGCAAACGTGGTTTCCATTACCTCCTGCTCCAGCACTTCGTGTACCTGTGTGCTTTGATTCGTCAGACAGACCTCGATAACCTCCACCAGACTCTGGATACTTTGCTGCTTCCAGTGGTGGTCTTTGTCATCGGACTCCGTTAATTGCTGAGAGTTCTGACTCGACTCCCCCTCGCTAGCAGACGCTGAAGGGTGCGACACCGAGTAAAAATTACCGAGAATCTCCAACACCTTCGGGACCGCTTGCATATTGTTGAATGCTCGTGGGTATTCGCAAGCGAGGCCGTACATCTGGTGATTGTATATGGACTGCGTCTTGAAATCTGTTTGCGTCCATAGTCGATAATCCATCAGAATTGCTCTGACGCCGGAGGCAAATAGTGGGTTCGTTGTCCATACAGATACGTGGAATGGGTGGTTATCGCCAAACTCGAGGCTTTTCTTCGGAGGTGGCATCATGCCGAATAAACTCTTCACCATTTCTACGCAAACGACAAGGCTCCCAGGTGTCCATATCACGGAAAGACAGTCTTTGTGCTGCACCATGACGTGCGACAGCATGTGGAACACATAGTTCTGGAGCACTTCTTGCTGGTTAGCCACATTACTCTGCAACATGCCCTTCAGAATCCACAACAAGTCGACCACTACGCTTTCCATAATCGCTGAAAGAAGACGTTCTCCTTCCGGCATTTGGTCATCACTTTCGGTCGAAGCAGCGCTTTTCTCCTTCGAGATTCTTTCGTAGGCAGTCAAAATGTAGTCCAGCAATACCGGCAACGACGACACACCAACTGATCGATACCATGCCGCGTGATAGTCGGGAAAGATCATTTTCTGCGTACTCTTGCCAAGTCTAGCGTTTCGCTGCTGGATCTCAGCAGATGCACCCACAGTATTCTCCAAGACCAGCCACTTTCCGTTAGCGGTGGGTGTCGTGCCTTCGCACAGCCATTCTACCCCGAGATCGGCGTAGTCTTCGTTGACAGTGTTTTGAGCATTGAAAGCGAACACGACCTGTAGTCTGCAAAAAGCCGCAAACGAGTCATTCTCTGGGATAGACAAAGGGGATGGCCCGAGAGCGCGCTCGTGGGTACCAGCAACGAGTCGGCTAGACTGAGCCGGTAATGCCGCAGACCACCGATTAAATGACGACGCCATTGGCCCCAGCGCATACATCAAGTCTATCGTGCCACGTGAAAGCTCTTCCTGGTACATGGCCACACTGGCAATCTTCGCTTTGGCATCGCGACCGCCTCCAACCGTGCACTTGGAGGCTGTAACGAGTCCAGAAGGATATACAAGCTCTTCCCTGAACTGAAGCTTGTTGTCTACGTGACACGTCACTTTGCTCTTCTTGACGTAATGCAGCGAGTGCGATACCACGAGCAAATGCCACTCACCCGGCACCAAGTTAATCTCCTGCTGAATCCTCCGCCATTCCGGCAAGTACGACGAAGACGCCGCAATGGACGCCGACTTCTTGGCGTCCCCGGTCGTCCCCGGAGCACAACAACTCACATTCAGCAACACGCCGTGCCCTCCCCCACTTGAGTCCTCCGTATACTCCAACGACGCCTCCACGCCGAGCGTGTTGGACCCGTTCGTGAACCTGAAAAGATTAAACTTGGCGTACAGATCCTCCTGCTCAGTCTCTTGCTTCGCCTGCGCCATACAAAAGCCCACGTTGATCCACAGCGCCACCGAGTAGCCTCGAAAGGCACTCCAGTCTACTATAGGGAGGTGCATTCTACCGTTCTCTCGGAACGAGAAGTAGGCCGAGGGGGGCACCACCCGCCCCCGCGGTAGAACGTACTGCGACTGACCGTCCTCTCCCTCTCTATCTGCTGCGTCCTCCTCGGGAGGGAGCAGCAGCCGCTTGGCGAACGTCCTCGAGAGCTTCTGCACGTCTCGGATTGATTGCTCCCTTGCACTTGGAGAGCAGCTCTTCTCGCCCACGAAGCAGGCCAGCATGGCCTTGCGCACTAGCTCATGGGCAGCTTTGGACGGCGATAACTCGCTCAATTCTTGCGACTCGGAGACGCCAATTGGCTGCTCTTCAACTGTAGGTTTGGCGTTTTCATTGGCGTTGTCAGCGTCGCTCCTATAAGCCTGCAAGTCGATTTTTGCTTGCTGTTTGTGCTCCATAGTGCTGGGAGTCGCACTGTTTTGCCTTTTTCTCGGTGACTACGGACGCTGCGGAGCTCGCGCTTGCGGGGACGGGGAGAGAAGACGCAGAAGAAGTTGACAACGGCGCGTGTGTGCGGGCAGGGCGAGCACCAGGCGGCAGACGCCGGACAGCGGGCGCGCGAGC
>JAHQIV010001096.1:0-13836 GCA_030463285.1 Phytophthora europaea
CGCTCGGCATAGATTTTTGCTGCATTTTCAATGTACATATCGTTGCTCCATCCTGAGCGTTCTCGACTCGTCAGCTTCGCGTATATAACCTGTCACTTCAGGTTGCAGTTTTTTTCACCTGCCAGCTATCGCTGTCGCCGAGCGATCGTCCGTCTCCAAAGGCTTATTCTCGAGCCAATGTCTGTAGACGCGGTCAAAGAATGACGCCTTCTTCTGGCCAGTCGTGCGTATTGGATCATCCGGCGTCGCTAGCCACGCGAGACAAAGCTGTACAGTCTCGCCATCGCTTCATCCTGAGCCCTTCCCCCATGTTGCCAAACGATCTTCTCGCGCCGATTGGTATGTGTATCCATCTCAGCTTAAAACTCGAGTCTTAAAATAAGACTCGAGACTCAACGAGTGGACCCTGGTGAAGTTAAAACCCGTGTTAGGACTTGCCGCTGGGAGCGTTAAGACTTGGTCAAGTCTCAAACGCGCTACTTTTAGTTTAAAACCGCCTTTGAGACCTGCCGCTGGAGATGCTCTTAGAGGCCTTAGAGAGGCGCCTTGACAACCGATTAATACTTACGATAGTACTATTGGTACTGAATCGATATTATCGCTGATGATAATACTATAATAGTATAACAAACATTCTACTGTAGAATGTAGAATTTCTACATGTATATCGTTATTAATACAATAAGAGCCAGCCATTTGTGGTAATAATACATCCAAGCCGACTCGGTGGAGTCGGCTGACCTCAATTTTTGCGCGAGATCGAGGCCAAGGTGCGGAAGGGATGAGGGCTGGTGTGGGACCAGGGGTGAATCTAGGCCTAGATCCGCCCCTGGTTCCACACCCGGCCCCCCCTAAAATTTTGGCGAATCCCAGCTTACCCCCCTAATTTTGACCCACCGGTGCTCATCGATATGGAGAACCGCTTGAACGGACGGCACTCCGAGCTGGAATAGCTCATTCACCAAGCCCGGGAATCTATCCTCAGCGCCGACGTCGACCAGGTTAACGTCCACCGGGAAGGTGCCGATGGGACGTTGGCTGCAGTGGAGTTCACACGCAATCAATTCATTCCCGTCTACGCCAAGAAGGCGTCTGAGCTCCCCATCGATGAAACGAATCCCGATACGTAGTGTTTCACAACTCAATGCTCCATTTGCATGATCGCTACTACACGCAAGTCGAGCAAGTTAGCACCACGGCATCCATCCTTGGAACGTGCGACCGAGCAAGTCGGGCGCGGTGGCCAGGGCCAACAGCTCTTGCGCTTGCGCCAACGAACTCATCGCCGTCATCTCGTGGGTGCCATTCCCACTGCTGCTCGCAGCGTCGACTAGAGCATGGAACTTGCTTAAGTGTTGCTTGAGGTGTGGATTCTGGGAAAGCTCCTCCTTCAGCAATAGCCCAGGTGAGACGCCCTCCAACTTTCTCCGCGCGATCGCAATCTTGACGTCAGGCAGCCACGCTGTAGCAGCGGTGGCGCCAGCAGGGGTTGCACTCAGCTTCTTGCTCGATCGAGACGCCCGTGTGGGGGCGGACTCCTCCACATCCTCCATGTCGACGTCACTGTCCTGCAGTGTTGACCGATCATCGTCTTCCGTTGCTTCAAATAGCGCCTTCTGGTGCGTCGTGGTAGACTGCTGCCAATCGAGCAGAGGTTCGTGCAGGAAAACGTTCATGACGCTCTCCACAACCTGTCGCTTCGTGCGTAGCGCTTCGAACACTGTCTGCATCTCCTGAGCTAGTAGATTAGCACCATCATACGGCTGGAAAACAAAGTCCATTTGCCTCGTGTACCGGAAGGGAATTAACTCGGGAACAGGGAGGACACTTGCGCCAGCGCCAAAACTCACACCAAAGTCAATTCCGATCACACGGCCGTTCGAGAGATCAAAGAGGAAGTTATCCAGATGGCGATCACCGATGCCCAACACGTAAGAACACGCGTTGAGCACAGCCAGAGACTTAAGAAAATGATCTCGAACCAGCAAGAATGACTCAAAATTGGAACCCAACCCCAGTAGTTGACGTCGCAATAGATCGCCTGGAATCATCGCCTGGACTTTTGCGAACTGTTCGACCACGTCTTTAGAGCGAGGAGCAACAACTTTTGCACTGAAGCTCGCGCCACGCTGTTTCAGGAGAAACGATTCGTATGCCTTAGCTGCCGTGGTGTTGAACAATTCCAGTTTCTGTCTCTTGTTGCTCCTCAGTTCCGTACAACGATCATCGATTTGCAACTGTGACTCGATCACTCCTTTCAACGTCGACGTACCATTAACCCACTCGAGAATACCGATCTCCTGAGTCATTGGAATCACGTCGTATGTAGTAAGAGAGAGCCTCTGATCACGGCACCGTGGGTCTGCTTGGAGAATTTGATTCATCACACCGAAGAGTTGCTCGATTCTTTGATCGAGGCGCAAGTCCTCGCCACCCTTAACAAGAAACGTGTAGTCTTTCTCATCACTGCAGTGAAGCGTCAACCTCTTCGGCAGCTGCTTCGAGGCCAGCACCCCTAACATCGAGTCAAAACTTAAAATTCGTGCGTGTGCAGACGGATCTGGCTGGCCCCAATCTGTCACGGGAGAAATAATCATGCGTGAGTGTGGCGGTGTTTAACGTCAAACTCAATATACAAACTTACATGTCGTGTACTGCCCCGGGAGTTCCAGCGAGCAGCTGGAATGATCAAACTCCTCGAGCCATTCTGCAAAATCTCCAAGATGCGCCTTCATGTCTTTGGTGATACCGTACCTACCCGGGGTAACGCTAAAGTGGTTTATGATCCATTCCCGGGCAGTATTGACAGTTTTCGCAGTCATTTTGTTGCCATCTTTGCCCATTATCTTTTCAATGTCTCGCTTAGCTTTCCGGCTCCAGTCACGATTGTAGCGGCCGATCTGTGCGCCGAGTAATGGACGATCAGGCGAGAAGCAGTCTTTCCACAGGAGTTCTACTTTGCGCCGCGCATCTGCGGTTCGATCGTCTTCTAATAGTTTGGCGATCTCTCTTAGTCCCTCTTTTAACCGAATTTCTGGGTGGTGAATTCTGCGCAGCTCAAATAAAGTTAGTTTGTTACCATATATGTACTTCATTGTACGAGAAGCAGACGTACAAACGTAGGGCAGCGACGAATTTTTCCATCACTGGATTGGCGAGCAGAACCGCCAGGCGATGCAAATTCACTTTGAATGTGTCCAAAGAGGGCTTGCACGTAACCATAAAGTCATAGAAAAGTGCTGCCGGGTATTTCTCGGCCATCTGCGAGAATAACAACCTAGGTTACAAAGAGAACCACACATACGAAAGAGCTGGCTGAACGTACCTTTTCCAAGATCAAAACAATCGTTCCACCGATACGTCCATTCAGCAAAGCCATTAGCTGAGCCGACCACTGCAGGCATGTCCAGAGTGGGACCTTCGCGAGGACATACTTCTCGAACTCAGCCACAATATCTGGGTAAGGCGCTATCACATCGCATATTTGAGGAAAATAGTGCGCGCATTCACGATCTCCAGCAGCCATTCCTCGTAGAACATTTTCAGCCAGGAGCTTTACCAAATCTTTTCTGTCGGCAAGCTTGCTGAGCTTCTCCATGTCCCGTTTGAAGAGCAGGTCGTTCAAAAACTCAATGAAGGTTAATCTGCACCTCAAAAAAGCAGTTGATGCCCCTTCGTCTGCATTGATGCGCTCACAGGAAACCTTGAACATGTCGAGCGAGCGTGAGAAGTATTCTTCTTTCAGGCTCTCATCAACATCATTAATGGAGTAAAATGCTGCGGCGCTGGCGAATGCCTTCGCTTCCAAGTAGCCCATTGCCACTTGATCGCTTGCATTTGCAGTTTCCATCATGTTCATGATCTCTACGTTGTCAAACATTTTCGTAGCTGTTTCGTAGTACCTTGTGATTAGCTTTATCGAGCTATCCTTGCCGGATTGGTGCTCTTGGCGATCAACCAATTTCAGTACGTGTGAAACAAACACTTCAACCATTTGCACACTCAACTTTGGGAGCTGGTGGACATTGCACAGCTCGCGGTAGCTCTTAAGCATTTTGGATGCCAGAGCCAAAATATTGCATGATATCGCTGCATTAGCATATTGCAGCATCACATTGCTCTTGATCCCCAGAACAGCTAATCGCATTTCGTCCGATAAAGTGCCTTGGAAATCCAGCAGAAGGCCAGAGACAACGTTTTGAATCATGCTGTGTTGAGACCACAGAACCATGCCGTCCTCGCCTGTGGAAGGAGGTGATCTACTCCACGCTTTGATGAAACCCATCATATCAGCGTGCTCCTGCTTGCAAGACGTCTGGTAATCACCCTCGAAGCTGAACAGTACTTCATCAATCTCCACTATTGACGACAATGACTGCATTAGCTCCAAACGAGAGGTTGACGCCGTTGAACTAGTTTGTCTCCACGTTTTCAGGAAGGTGCTGTAAAAGTTCTCTACGCCCACACGAGCTTGGTTCTTGTCACCCACCAAAATGTACGCCATGCAAACTTCAACCGGAAATCTCGACCGAACAAGCCCGTGCTTTACCGAATCGTGTGTGGCGCTCTCAATAAAGCTGTGAAGCTCTTGCAATACTTTTGGACTGTCGCTTCGCTTAGCCTCCGCAAGGCCTAAGTACGAACGCATGTAATGTCCGATGCCCTGCTCTAGATACGGCGCGCGCTGCTTCCACAGAAACTCGCTGTCCTTATTAGCCAAACCGGCAATCTCGTTGACCAGGGTGTCCCAACTGTTTAAAACTTCCAAGCAGTTAAATCGCTGCCAGCGGCATCGCGTGGCATCTGCCTGGATGGCAAGAGCGTTTTCACCGTCGAGAATTTCCACCTGTGAATTCAATATACTTTCAGCCTTCTTATACGACGCAATGGCAAGCGGGAGGTCCCCAGATAGTTGCGCTTGAAGGGCAAGCTTCGACTCGTCCGTTGTGCTGCATGCCATTGACAGCGCGATTAGAAAATTACGCTTGTGCACTGTGCTCAACAGCTTGTGAAGTAGATCCCAACTTGTCACCCACTCGCGCGATCCCTGGTTCAGACCCTTATCCTGAATGCTATAAATCAACTGTTCTTCCAGTGCCAACTCACTGAGATGATACTTTCCGCTGGACAGACCGGCTTCGCCTATAGTATTTGCTGGAACGGCCAGGTTTTCGCAAAGACTGGGGTTTCTGACAATACTGGCGAAGTAAGCGGATGTGACACATCCAACGTATACGGGGGATGCCTGGGAGAGGGTCAACGTCCTTTCGAGTCTCTCCGCTAGCTCAGGAGTGTTTCCGGACTGTTCAAACTGTGGGGTTGCCACAATCGATGAAAACAAAGCACCAAACACTAGAGTTGACGTTTCGACGTGGACCTCGCAGAGTGCAATGATAGGATCCACAATATCTTGCTGCGAAATCTGAATATCTGGAAACTCACCGACGCGGTACTTTCTTTTGATTGACACGCGTGCCTGACGCTCTTTCCGTTCTCGGGTTATCCGCGCTTCTTCTTGTTTCTTTTGTAGAGCATATTGGTCTTGAAAATGACGTTTTGACGCCTTCTTGTCATAATTCAACTGGGTTTTCACAGACGCAGTCTCTGTCATAGTATGCCGCTTAGACAAACGTCTTCGCCCAGGTCGCTGCTGCAAATCTTCCAGTTCTCCAAGGTTCTGGCTATAGCTTGGTGTTAATGGTGCTGCTGTATTTCACAGATGGCAATCTTAGTTTGGAAACGTATCACCCTGTATGAAAGACAACGAGGCGTGCTTACCTGACACCTGAGAATTGGAGGTTAATAACTGGGACTGCATCGCACTACCAATTGATCCACCAACCTGCGATGAACCAGCGTGTGTAGTATTACTCATTTGCTGCGTTGCCCCTTGTCGGGCGCTGAATGTGTCAGCTTCCACTGAAAAAAGCGGTGTCATCGACTGCGTTGTCGACTCCCAAGTCGCATCAATGTTGGTTTCTCTGTATTCGCCACCCCCCAACGCACTTGGGAACAACGGTCGTTCAAATACATCGCTCTCCTTCGACATTCCAAGAAGTAAATTCGTCGCGTAAAGCACCCATTTTTCGTCGAATTCTTGGGAGTACAATGAGCCGAAGATCGCGAGAAGCCGGTCACTACAGGACTTCATCATAAACTCGGAACTGTTCCAGTACTCAAACGCTTCCTTTCTGCGTACATCATCTGGGTCGCACAGTCCGCGGAGCAACGAAGCTTTCAGTCGAATCTTCACCTGAGGTGACACATCTTTTTCGTACAACTTCATGGCAACGTTAAATAACAGCCCGCGACATTCTGGAAACTCGTGCGTTTCGTAATACCTCAGCATCTCAAGACCACCTTCAGATGCGTTTGCTATCAATCGTTCGATCTCGGGAATAGTCAAATGATTCAAAAGGCACGACACAGCTCGTAGAGTACTTTGTTGTACGCCAGCGTGCCGGTGTGCCACAAAGCGTCCAAGAACAGTCTGCACATGAGCATATATGTCCTTTGCAACATTCTCGTTCGCAGCTGCGTTAGTCAGAGATTCGGCCGCAAGCAAAGCCCAAGCATCCACTGGAACAGACTTTGACAGTACGAACGATAGACGTTGAAGCATAACTGAATCGATCATTTCGGGATGGTGCAACGATGCATTGCGTAATAGTGCCAGAAAGCGGCCAAAGTCTTCGTCGTTATACGAGCCGATGATTAAGTTTTTCAACTTGTGCATGAACTCTTCGCCCTGCAAGTGATTTGCAGTCTGCAGGTAAAGCCCACCGACTTCGGCTGCCAGAGTATACAATGATGCTGTCTTGCTCTTCATCACCAGCAAAATTCCATCTTCAATTGTTTGTTCCTCACCCTCGGTTGTTAATGCGTCTGCGAGTCCAACATTTAGCAATGCACTGACAATTTGGAGGGCAGTAAACTGCTTTGAAGACTTCATTCTTCCATCGTCATCATCATCCGAGTATATGTACTTTGTCAGAAGGCTCAGCTCGATACTCACCAAATCCTTCCAAATTGCTAGCAACTCCGTTATCAACACCAGGTTATTGTCCCGAATTAGATTATTCCGATCTGGGCAGAGCTTGATCAGCTCGTTGATAAAACGGTCCGCTGTTGGCTTTGGAGTTGAGACCGCGATGTTCTTCCAACTATCCAGCAACAGATTACAGCAATCACGCAAAAGATAGTTGAATTCGGGGACCTTGTGTGTACTAGTCGCGTCCAGAAGGGTTTCCATAACCGCAGGTAGCCATGACGATGCGTACATTCCGAATACGTCCGGGACATTCAGCACCACCTTGCCCAAGAACAAGCGCACGTTCAGAGCAGTTGAAGGGTCGACAATCACATCAAACATCTTTTTCATCCAGCCAGGCATTGCCTTTTCTCCCCATGTTGTACCAAAGTCTGATTTCATTTGCATCAGCACGCGCACCAGCGGAATCATGCAAGGGTGCCGATTGAATTCATCTAGTTCGATCTCAATGTTTTGATAATCAGCAGTGACTTGATCGATATCCAGAGGCACAGTCATTACAGATGCTCCCATTGTGTCTGCATCCATACTCAAGCTGCTTGCCGTAAAGAACTGCAACGCAGCGGGTCCATTTCGTTTTGCTTTTGAGTTTCCCGACACACTGGAATCAGCGTGCGCTTGAAGTGAAACCGCAGACAGACTTGAAAGAGGTATCGTAGCAAACTTCTCCGTCTCGGCTGGTAGCTCGTAATTATGTGCCAGGTCTAGGACATTGCTCCAAAGTGCGGGCTGGAACAGAATTTGGTCGAAGAATTTCTCTTGCTTTTGTGTTCGTGACACGGCGGTGAGCAGACAGCTGTATGCTGCACAACATGCCAAGCGAGTGAGTTCGTCGGTGTCTCCATATGCCTTGGTTACCACTTTGCTCGCACATTTGCACACTAACATCGTAAATTCGCGGCCCTTGCCGTTTTTGTGTCCCAGAAAAGCCGAATTAATATCGGTCCGAACAACCTCGGGATCCAGTAGCCGATACAGGATCTCAACCAAAGAAAACGCCACGAACACGCCTATGCGGCTCCCTCCGGACGTTACCTCACCCGAAGTCGAAATTAGGGCTGCAAGCACGCCCATGATAGTTGACTTCTTCGTTGTGCTTTCCATCAAATAAAACCGTTGTAATGTGTCCCCACTTTGACCCTCAATCAGAGGCGTAAACACTTCCTCTAGAAGTGTTTTCCGAATTGCAATTTCTAGCGCAGGATCCAGCAACACATCCAAGAGCTCGCCCAACTGTAGTTGTACTCTGTCGCTGCTATTCGAGCCGCCAGACTCCAGATTACCAGCTAGTGAGACCGAGAATCTTGCCAGCATCCGCTTGATTTCTGCACTGAAAAGGTGTTTATCTGTTTCCTTCAGACTTGGGTAAAAAATTTTAAGGTATGCAACCGAATTGCTTCGCTCAACTACACCCAATAGCTCTGCAAATAACAAGTGGAACACATCAAAATCCTTCGATCCACGAGAGACATCTGTCGAGACAATCGGAAACTCGTCGAAAACGAACGCCACGAGAGACTCTAAAATTGGAGCCTTTTGCTCGTCGGCACCCAAAACCGACGTGGGTCCCATCGAAGACAACATCTGCAAAATTTCAGCTTTCACTAGGTAGCTGCATCCACGCTGCTTAAGTAGACAAATAATGGCATCGCGGATATCTGGGATCGGCCCAATGCGCACGGCCTCAATCAGATTTTCAGAGCATTGCTGGCACAGCTCCAAAAAATATCGGAGAACTCGCAGAAGTGAAAGTGTCCGCTGTGTATCCGCTTTGACAGCCTCCAAATTATTGATAAATTGCTTGATGTTCGCCACCAATGTTTTAGTGAACGCGTCCCACTCGGCCGACCTAGCTGAGTATACTTTGAAGCTCGTCACTTGATGCAGGACATCGGCCAAAACATTGACGACGTAGTCAGTTGTCAGTGACAATGAAACCAAGTCACTAGCGCACCGATTCCACACAGCAAGCGTAGGAATGAAGTGAATCACATCATTGTGTACTGGACCGTATACTCGTCGATCAGCAGGGTTCACGAATATGTCAATAATTCCCCAGCCGCACGCAGCTGCAGCCTTCAGTGCCATAATTGCCAGGGCGAGGTTGTCAGGCAAGCACTGCCCATATTGCATTGTTTTCTTCGCTACGAGCACAAATGTTTCCGCGTGCTTGTCCGCTACGGGAAAGCGTATGACGTGAGCACTTAAAATCTGTGAAGCAAAACCGAAAGAAAGAGAAAACTTAAACCAAAAGAATTACGCTGGGCCACTTTCAAGCTACTTACCTTGCTCCCAAAGAAGGACAGTGACTGCATAGTACTTGCATGGTTGGCAAAACTCTCACTGCTGTTGATGTCTGCAAGGCACGGTCGTAACGTGGATAGCAACATGTCCACCGCTTCCTGCATCTGATGGGCCCACTCTTGGCTCCGTACAACAACACCAGAGCAGAAATCTTCAATTTCATCAAATGAACTTGGATCAGCCGCCCAATCGTCAGCGCGATGCAGTAGTGTCTGGAGGAGTTTCTCAACCACAGCAGATCGAAACGTCTGATTATCCATATCAGCAACGTCGCGAAGTACCCCACCGCGACAGTTCATAAAAGACTTGATACAGCTGCATAGTGAAGCTAGCACCGATGCATACGCTAGCATCATTAAGTCCTCCCAAGGATTTCCCTGTCGTAAGAACCGCACAATCGCCCATGACAGAATCTGCTGGCAACTACGTTCATTTGCGTCTGTTGTTTTATCCGTGTGCTTTCGCTTCATGTTTTCTTGCCGTGAATCCAGCGAACCAAGCTTAAATATGTTGTCTGCCTTGGTCCCTAGCAACTTGACACACCAAACGTAACTCTCGATGGAGGCAGACAATTGTTCCAGCCACTCAACTGTCATGTCGGGTAGCGTATGAGCCAGTGAGCTCATCGGCGTCAGTACGGCTTTAACAGATTCGTTGCCGTACGTTGACGCATAGCGTTCAATCCAATCTGAGCTCGACTTGTCGACCAATGCGCTAAAAGACATAAAAAGCTGCCGGCATAGACGTCGAAAGAGAATTTCGCGCGCACCAACCTGCTGAAATAGCCAAATAGTCGTTTGCTGAAGAATGTTATCTCCCTCCTTCGTAGCGCCCTGTCGTGAAGTTGTCTTTCTTTTTAAAAAGAGTTGCGGAAACCGACATATTCCACGTTCAATCTTCATAACAGCTTTCGAAATTACATCTCGCGACACGTCGGTCTTATTCTGAACATCAGAATGGCACAAGCGCATGGCATAAAGAAGATTTTTCAGACACGGCAAGGCAAATTCTGTCAACACTGCTCCATCTTCGTCATTTACGGATCGGAGGAAGTAGCTAATGGAGGCGGCGGCTCCACTACGCTGGACAGCACCAGGATGACGACACAACGAGAAAACTCTCTCGAAGATATCCTTGACCTTAACCTGTGCCGACGTATCGTCGAGGGCCAATGAGAGAAGACTCGCAATGCCCCGAGCAGACATCGTACGGACGGCAGTCTCCGGATCCGACAAACTACGTGTCAATTCGTCCAGCATGCTTGCGTATTCAAACGGAAATGTGTCACTATTCGATGTTAGCCAACGAAGCAATTGGAAAAGCAGTGGCTCGAATAGTGATCTGCAAATCTTCTCTGGGTCTGTAGCTAAACGCAGAACACGTACAAAAATCCCTCGCCAGAGATCATAGAATACTGTTTTCTTGCTGGCTGCATGTGGGTGCGTCGTTGTCTTACCGCATAAAAAGCAAACCAAAGCATGGTATCCTTCGCTTGCACTTGCTTTGACGCGTCGGACGGAACTATGGGCCGCCAAATCTCCAAGATGCGAAATGATAGGATCCATCGCTAGTGACAATGGCACCTCACTCAGCTGAAGTTCCAACCGAAAAAATGGTGACGAAATATTTCCCATGCTACCACTAGCATTGGCAACTGAAGGAGGCTCGCTTATCAATAACGATACATTGCTGCCACACTTTCCCAAAAGTAGCAAGATACGGCGCTGCAGCTGAGCGAGGTCAGATTCTGCACTAGAGTCGTTAGTCGGTCTACCTTTCCCGATGGTTTTCACCCAAAAGACGTCTTTGTCACTAAACCCGTCTTGGTCCATGTATGCTGCGAGCAGCGGCACGACTTCCGAAATTACTTCTTCTAGGTTGTCTGGACAATGTTGTAGCCAACGTTCCAATGCTCCGATAGCGACAGTGGCAGCGGGAAGATAAGATTTACCGAGCTCCAAGATTGCCCGTACGATGTAAACCTGGGTTCTCAGGGCTACCAATCCTATTGGCGCTGCCAAAACAAACTCAGCACTCGTCAAAAGCAATTCATCCTGGTAAAAGCGCGCTTGAGCACAGATCCGTTGGAGGAATCGTGTAAGATCGCCACGAAAGCGTGCCTGGCGATCAGCGTCGTAGCCGTCGAAGTACGACGGTGCATCAAAGTAGTTTTCATCAATCGCCGTAACAAGAACTGTTGCAATTCGGTAAAAACTTGAAACCAGCGGCAACTTAGAAGCCAGAACAAACACTTGATGCATAAGGGGGGGGATCTGTTTCGCCATCAGCACAATACCATTAATATCTCTTGTCGTTCATAATATGTTCAGGCGACGTACCCACGGGTGTAACAGCGACCTCGGTGCTTTTCCAAGAACCCTCTCGACAAACTCCGTCAGGTTGAGCATGATCGAGTGATCGCGTGGTACGATTGGCTATGGATCAACGAAAACACAATTGGTTAGGTCGAGGTACACACATCGCAGCTTAGCCGAGCTTACCGTGTACCCACTAGCATTTTTTCCGTTGTTCGTTGTTTGCAGATCAAACTGGTAGGACAGATTGAGCTGACTAACGATGCCAACGACACTTTTTACTGTGGAATCGAAGAGAATCGCTTGCAAGGTTCTTCCGGCATTTATGGGCTCCTTCATGTCAACGTCATCGCTACAGGTAGACGCCTTGATCGGTGAATCTGCCAGCGTTTTGGTGCGGCGACGAAGCAAGGCCAACCAGAATCCTTCGTAATCGTATAGAAGATTTGTCACCAACTCGCCCGTATCGGGATGATAAATAACCTGTCGTGCATAAGCAAAGTCATTCACCAATTAATCTCACTTCTCTAGTATGGTTGATCCTCACCGCTTGATCTGGGTCCGTCATGTTCGAAATGCTCAGCATTAGCGTGTGAACGACAAATCGGTCAATGAGAGAATCTATAACGGCCCACTTTGACAGCGCAGCAAATACCGCAATAACCGACTTGTGAACCACAACTTTTGACTTCCAAAGGCACTGAGGATAAGCTTCCATCAAGTGGCATAGTACATCTCCCACGAACTTGACGTAGCCTGCATCAAGTGGAACATCACCACGCTTTACGACAGCAAAGCATGTGCCAAATGTCAATATTGAAAATATAAGCTGACAGTATGCATGCAACAAAACACCTCACCTCTTGAACGAAGTGCCCAACGCATTGCACATAGTGGGAAACAAGCGGCCATCTCCATGCTGTCGCCTTTGTGTCCAGTGCCAGTAGTGTCTCGCCAAACGTTTTTAGTTTCTCTTCAATCTTGCCGTAGCCTTTCGCACCAAGATATACGTAGATCGATCGAGCAAGCCATCCGAGACATTGAACCGCGAATGCCATCATCGATGTACCAGCAGCAGAATCACTCACAATCGGAAGGACTTCTTTCAGAATCTTGTTCAAGCACTTTTTCCGCGTGTCATCTTTTGTCTCCACCAGGTACGCGTCCAAGGTTTGAAAAATTGCATTCGAGCACGAAAATGCATGCTCTTTGACCTGGCGCATTACGTTTTGTCACAAGAGATATTCCAAGTGCTCATCGAAGGGTAGATGTACAACGTACCGTTTTGTTCTCATTCATACAGCAAAACTTAATGTACGTAAACCACACATGACCACTTGGACCAATGTCTTGTTGAAACATGTGCGCGTGCTTCGCCAGAAAAATTTCAGATGAGTTTGTCACCTGGTAGCGTGAGAGGTTCCCGCTTACTGTCGTCGCAAAAACTGTCAGCAAATACCTATATCATGCCAGTTGCACACATTAGCCAGCTCCGATCCACACACACAAACACCCCACTCGCACAACTCACGAGTAAATTTTCTTGCGTAAACCCTCATCTCGCTTGTAGCGTTCAGGATCGCACTCGAGCAACCGAGCCAGCGCAAAGAGCAGTCCATTCACCATCATCATCTCGGGCGCGTTGCTGGAGAACTGCTTCTCCAGTGCATCTTCACTCCAACTGAGCAACGGAGCTGCCGCGTTTTCCATTTCTTGCGGAAACTTGTCCACCAAATAGCCGATTACCTCCAGCATTTGTCCCTGCACGGCAAGGCAACACACCAAGGGAGTTACTACCAACCACAAAAAACAAAAGCTCACCCAGAAGATTTCTACACGCACTTTAGCCGTCTGCGTGGCCTTGGAGAACTTGATATCATCAAACAACTTGTCCGCATAGGCTCTGGGCTCAATGTCTTCACTAGAAACTCGGTTTTCCGCGTACTTGAGCACATTGACGACCACCTACACGCAACAACCCCAATAAATTTAATGTTCTCCTTCCCTCTCACTAGTCATACATGAAATATCATACTTCTAAGGCGTGGGCTTTGACGCGGTTGAACGGGTCGGCGCGCGCCGTCTGCTGGCAGGCCTTGTACGTGTCCACCACGTGCTGCTTGGTGAGCGCTCTGTGGCCGCCGTAGGCCTTGAGGAAGGCCGCCA
>JAHQIV010001097.1:0-13824 GCA_030463285.1 Phytophthora europaea
GAGCTTGGCGGCCCCGTCGGGCAGCGAGCCGATGCGTTTCCAGCGCATGGGCCGGAAGACCTCTTTGGCGCGTGCGCGGCCGCAGAGCCGAGCTTGTTCCTCGTCGTCCACGGGCGCCAAGAGCATGAGAGAGAGTCGAGGCTGGAGCACAAGTGGTGAGATGGATCCCTATCGGGCACGATCGAGTCAGAAGGTATTCAGCACCTGCATCCCCTGGCGTTCGTGATGCCTTCGGATAGCGATATATTAGCTAAGAATGGTTTTTACTGTGTGAAGATAACGATATACAAACGATTTTCTATATTGTGGTAATGAAGTGTACGGGGCGGGTTTCGACGCGACAGCATTTATGGCTCCCCTATGCCGGCAGATGGTGGCGGTGGCTCTGAGCCATAAAGGGGCATCAAGCCCCCATGCTACACGGAGCTGGAAAGGCGGCAACGGAACGAGATTTTCGGTCAGCCATGCCCACGCTGGATCCATTGCGTGGCCATACTACATGTACAGTAGAAGCGTGTTCGCGCCGCCCAATGCAGTGTTCAATGCGCTCAATGGCCTGTCAGTGCTTGTGGACAGGAGCTCGAGATGGAACTGCCGCGATTTGAGCTAAATTTTCTTCTCCGGCGCTGCTCGAGCGTCCAAGGCCCCAGTGGCGGCTAGCCGCACGATGCGTGGCAAAGTGGGAGAATCATCGATTAACCGAGGGGTAGAGGGGGAGCCCCCGGAGCAGTAATGGATCGCTCCGTCGCCATGTCGACGCCGAATGCCCCTCCCCCAGTTGACGTGGCGTTCGCGCTCGATGGTGTTGTGGGCTGAAGCGGGGAGATGAACGAACGAGGCGCCGCCTGCAGGTGAGTTGAAGTCGCCAACCTCTGCCGAAATTCCAGAGAGCGAGATGTGACCTGCAGAGAAGTCCGAGACCGCCCGCAAACACTCGCCGTCGTTGTGATCCTTTCGGTGCGTCACCTCACGGCTCCGCCAGAGACGGGATCGGATGGCAGTTTGACCGTCATGACCAACGACAGCTTGCCGCGAGCCACCATGTGCGACTCGATGCCTGTTCATCTGCGCGGAGCACATCGAGTTGTCTTGCCTCGCAAACAGCAAGTGCCAGAGGGACAGCGATGGGGTTCGGTGTGTATACACTGTATACTATACATCAGAAATGTAGGTCTTGCACATGAACTGCTGCATCGAGTGCGAACGGCAAATATGTCGGCATCCTCTAGGCTTGTGCAAACGGGCACCTACCTTTATCCTAGCTCCGCAGTCGAAGAAGGAAAGCACTTCGCGGGGCGAGGTGCGCTCACTTGATGTAATTTATACAAAGTATGTGCACTTATGTCCCCGAATAGTGGGCCGTCTTTAGTTGAGCACGCCAACTTCAACTTGGGTTCGTCTTCAAGATGGTCTTGAGATTGCATGCTGCAATTTGCAGCAAGCAGGCTGCTTGTACTGCGCGCGATCAACGCGGTATTCCCCGCTGGTTGCTACACGAACATCGCCCAACATGCATGTAAAAAGCATCGGGAATCTTCGCGTGGACAGTCGTGGCGACTGCCTGCCGCGAACCAATCGAGGCGAAGGAGATCCGAGATCCGAGATATGGTATCCGATGCCCCTTGAGGCTTGCAGAGCTCCCTGATTTCCCCCCACCGCCGGCACACGCTGTCCGCTCACTTTGCAATCTGCTCCACGACCCCAAGCACGCCTTGCAATCCCCAAGAACCAAGCTTAATATGAAGATCTTCGCTGTCGCCGCCATTGCTATCGCAGCGCTTTCGACTGTCAACGCAGCGGAGCAGGCCTCCGTGCACCTCCGAGTCCACGCCAAGGGCGGGTGGTGCACCATCACCAACGAGTCGCAGTGTGATGGCCAGAACTGGACTGGTAGCACTTGCTGTGCCGACTCTAGCTACGAGTGCCGCTGGTCGGACGACGGCCAGAACGTCAAGCGCTGCCAGAAGAAGTGGTGGAACCAGCAGCACCAGAAGGACCCGGAGAAGGGCGGGTGGTGCACCATCACTAACGAGTCGCAGTGCGACGGCCAGAACTGGACGGGCAGCAGGTGCTGCGCTGACCCAAGCTACGAGTGCCGCTGGTCCGATGACGGCCAGAACGTCAAGCGCTGCCAGAAAAAGTGGCACTAAGTGCACCAGCGTCCATGGCTGCAACACACCAGCAACCCCCACGCACCTCTGCACCTGTTTCCTTTCGCTGTACATGTAGCTGGGCCCATGCTTCACTCTATGAAGGCAAGACAGTTCGTTTTCGTTAAAACTGAAATGAAAACAATTGAATGGTTGAAGTAGTACCGTATCCGGATTATAATACTTCTAGCATTCATTTGATCTTCACACACATTGAACGCTTTGTTGTTGTCGCAATATATTGAATAATTTTGTTTCCACTCCGAGCAATCGATAGCTCACAATGGCATTGCAGCCATTCCTGAAACCGTCTGATGTTGCACCACGCACCTTGCATCAAGACCAATTAAGGCGGAAGTAACCTTAAAGCACCACACAGCAATCCGACCCACCATATTGCTTCGTAGTCGCCGACCTGGGCTCCTGGATCATATGCGCTTCGCGGTATTGCTTCATTGCACGCTGAATTGCTAGCCACGCCGCCGAAGTCAGCGTGACCGGACAGAAGCGAACTGCACCGTTCTGCTCTATGCTTGTCGTAACACCTGCGAAGTATCCAGGACGCATGCTCAACACGGGGCAGCCCGTCATTTTGGTTTCCCTTTCTTCCACTTTGATACCATTTTGGATGTCCAGCTCCAGCCGTGCCAGGTTGTCTTTCGTGTCGAGCGGGGTACGAACTCGACCGCAAGCGATCACAGGTGTGGGAAAGCCGATGTCGTCAACTCCAAACGGGACGAGAGCCATCGACTCGTTCGTGATAAAGAGATCATCAGGCTTCAGAGATGGGATCGGGAAATCGCCTTTCAGAAGGGATAGCGAAATTCCAGAGCACTGGAATTTCTGGACGTGAGTGCAATCAAGACGCGTGTCATCGAAGAACGTAACCTCGTAGTGCCGTTGGCGCGTGTTTTCCCCGTGTAGATTTTGGCGCGAATCGTTAATTGTGAGCAAGAAGCCGTCTTCAGAAACGCAAAACCCCGAGTTGTAGCTGCTCTCACCGGGATACGCGACTTTCACGATGGAATAGAATGCCTCGCTGACTTTGCGTAGGTGTTCGTCGACCGGAGTTCTTGATGGAGGCATATACGAATTCCAAAGCGGTTTATTCTTCCTCAGCTCTTTCAGACGAGTTATCTGCTGCTGCGTGTGCAATCGCCAACAGCTTTCCAGATTCTCAACCCGCTTAGTCAAGGCAGCGACTTCCGTCGCCAATTCAACAAGAGCATGTTCAACGCGCTCTTCAGGTGAGGTCGGCTCCATTGGCACCTAAATGCGGGAAATTACCGAGTGAGTGAGTGTTTACACATGTCGGCCCCTCTTGATTGATGCCTTTAGACCTTTATTTTGTGCTTAGAGAGATCTCCATGAAAACGGGTGTATACTTGTATTGCCCTCTCTCGGTTCGGAAGATTAGTGTTATATGCCAGTGATTTCCTGCGCGGTCTTGGACGCGACCGGGTCATCATTTTTTACTCGGTGGAAGACGTCAATGAAGTGCTGAGCACGAAGTTCCCCCGCGGAATTGACCTTGTCTTTGACAGCGTTAGCGGTGACCTGCTGGCCTTGCCGCGTCATTGCGCTCGGCACGAACTTCGGGCTACACCGCTCAGGGAGACTTCGAACAACAGCGACGAGAAGAAGGGTAAGGCCTCGCTGAACAGTGTTCTGCCGGTCTTCATAGCGAAGTGCGCTTCGATCCGCGGCATCATCCGCAAGGCATACCCTGATTTTGTGGAGCAACTTCGCCGCCAAAGTGCTCAAGATGTTTAAGAAGGGAGAGCTGCGCTACGGGATGGACGATGTCAAGTTTGTCGGCAGCAGCATCACAGATGCACTCGAGTACATAATGTCGCGCAAGTACATCGACCAGGTCATCGTCAAGGCACTTGGTGTTAACTGTAAGTCAAAGTGGGGATTGCTACATTTCGCTACCATAGTGAAACCCAAAATGGAAATCAATGTTACCAGCAGCGTAGTAGTCGTCGTCGTCGCCAACGCTATCCGGTGCACTTAGCTGCTTACGGTATTCACTTCATCCGAGCTCTTTTACTTTCCAGCACTTGCACCACATCGTCACAGCCAGCGGCTTGGGCTTTCGCGGCTGCATGTCGTTCGCTTCTTGCATCACACATACCCCGCAGCAATTCGGCCAAAGCCGATTGGCCTGTAAGCGCCGCCGTCTCCATTGCAAACGACAAGCTCGACGAATCGCACATCCATCAGTAGCTTGACTACCTCTTGAGTGACCGCAGAAAATGGCACGCGCTAGTGCTCTAGTCAGCGTACAAGAATCGACCTTGCCCAGCATCAGCTCCATCAATGCAGCACGGCACTGCGTAGCTGCTTCTAGAAAGACTGCAGCATATGCACCTGGATCGCACTTTTCCAGCAGCAACCGCAAAACCTTGGTCTTCCAATCGGATTGTGTTAGTGCCTGCTGGATCGTTTTCTGGTCAATGTGCTCAACAAGAACTTCCAATATTGCGGGACAACTAGTAGGCGTCTCAAACAGTGCTGCTGCGATGGCCGATGGGTTGTCTTTTTCGACCAAAATATTTGTAGCTTTGAGATCACCGGCCTTCACTGCTTTCATCAGGGCCAAACGGTTGTCGTATCTTGTCTTGTTGGTAAGGAGTTCGACCATCTCGATGTTTTGAGCTGATGCAGCAATGCTCAAAGCCGCTTCAATGCCACGGTAGATCTCGCAACGTTTCACGTCATTTTCCTCGCAAAGCTCGAGCAGCACTTTGATAACAGCCACATGGTTGTGCTCCGCTGCTCTGATCAAAGAATCATCAATCCGGCACGAAATTCTTTCGGCAAGCAACCTAATCATCGATAGATGGCCATGTCCCGCAGCAAAATCGAATGCATCGTTGATAATGGTCTGGATGTAACCAGTAGACATCCGTGGCGTGGGTTTCCCTGTAGCGAAAAAGCTTGGAACCTCCTGAGGCAAAACCCCAAGAAGAAACTTTGCCATCTCTTCTTGCTCATGCTGGATAGATTCTTTGACGGCACTTGTAAGTGCATAGTCGCCAGGACCAAGTTTTTTCACAATTAGTTGCGCCACGTCAATTCGATTAGCCTTTACGGCAGCACCCAGGCCTGCCTGGATGGCAACACTAACCCTGAATTCGCGCTCTGCGGGAGTATCTATCGGCAACGTACAGTTTTCGAGTAGTAGTTTGATCATGTCGCAATCATAATTCGATGTTGCTTTTTCCAAGGCAGACGCAAACTCATACTCATCAAGCGTATATCTGTCGAGTATCATCGCAACTATGTCAGTGTAGCCACGCGATGCAGCCGACGCCAATGCCAACCCGACATACTTTAGATGGCGTTTTCTGATCACCACGGCAGCGATATTCGTATAGCCTTCCTCCAAAGCAACAATCAACGCCTGATCAAAGTCGATCCAACAACGTCGTTCAAAGCTTTTGTCACACAGGAGCTGCACCACAGCAATATGGTCATTCCGCACTGCAGCTAAAAGAGTTCTGTCTATCTTGTGCACGTACGGCTGTAGCAGGAGTATTTCAACCACATCGACGAAGCCATTAGCTGCAGCCGCTTCCATGGCAGGCCCTACTTCGCCAGCTACCCGCACGTCTCTCTTCAAGAAATCTACGACGCGTGCTTGGCCATGTCTAGCCGCAGTCGTGAAGTCCCTCCCGAGGTCGGACAAATACGGGTAAAAGTCACAAAGCCACATCAGAGTATTGGGGTGGCCGTTAGCAGCTGCACCAGTGAACGCCTCAGTCGAGCAGCCCTCCGTTCGATTGGTGCGCGTCCATCGAAGAAGGTTGAGACGACCTCGAGTAGCAGCTCCGTCCATAGCTCCAACCGTCCACAAACGAAACTCGCCATAGGCTTCAACTACCTGGTGTAGGTCGTTGTACACGGCAGCGTCAATGGTCTTGGGCATCAGGAAAGTACTGATGAGGTCGAGAACGTGGGAAGAGCTTCCCACTGCTCAGGGATCGCCAGCGTAATGCTCGATGGGGGCGGCGGCGTCTTCATCTTTGTGGCTTAACGGTAGTTTGTGAAAGAGAAACTTGTCGTTTGCCAACGCTCTCGCGAAGTTAAAGCGACAGGGACCACCTTCGACGAGCGTTCTCTCTTTTTTTCCGAGGCTAACTGTCGTCACTAAAGTAGCTCATTTCATCTACAATTCATCCACAATTCTCTTTCAATTCAGCTCATTTGAGCCCAGTTGGTCATTTTTCAAGCTTGTCGTCCACAACACGCTACATGTCGTTGAATCCTGACGAAATCGCTATCTGCAAGAGTCCTTCGATCATTGACATCACGCATTCCCCACCGGGAAGCCGACTGCACCTTCCTCGGTTGTGAGCAATGATGCAAGTCAGTAGCAATCTACAGATGTCTGCAAACCCTGACCAATGCCTTCCGCAGTTCATCAGTGAACCAAGCTTTGCTGGGCTCATCGTGTTAGTTGAAGCGACTTTTCTGGTCCTTTCCGGCCTAGCAAACCTGCGGAGGTTAACAACTTGAAAATCTGTTGGCTCAGGCGTGGTGCATGCAGCACAGCAGGGTTTGCTATCGCTTGTCCCGAGGCTTGCCCGGCCGCAGCTTCTTCCTCCTCCTTCGCTCGAGCAAGGGCGGCAGGGTCCATGAGCTCCAGCTCCAGTCGCTTTTGAGCTTCTTCCTCTTCTTCCTTCGACCGCGTGTCCAGCGCAAGGAATTCAGCGCAAAGTGCCTCCAACGTCAACACTGGCTCCGGGCGTTTGCTAAATGTACCAGAAGGAGGAGGAACTGGTGCTTGGCCTGGATGCTTCCTTCGACCATTCATCGACGTTTTCGGCTGCTGCTGCACAATGGCAGGAGACTGAGAGCTTGGCACTGCTGAGAGCTTTTGCTTCGCAGTTTTGACTTGTTTTTCCACTTCGCAAATGACACAAGACACTTGAGGTCTGCAAAGTACACACGTCTCCGCCCTTCGTTTCGCCTCGAGAGCTGCTATGGCGGTGGCCACTTCCCGCTTCTCCATGCCGCTTTTCGCCGTTAAACTCGCTGCGTACAAGGCGTCCTCAGCGCGAGCTTCATTCTCCTCCTCGCGTACGAAAGGATGAAAAGTTTCGAGTTGGCCCAACACGCCAACACTGGCACAGTCTGCTCGGGCAGCGCGCTGGAACTTCTCGCGCAATTCCCCTCGTCCACTTAGCGGTGTGCAGATCGCGACTGTCATCCCCTCCGCGCACACCACGTCACTAACCCGTGGACCCACATACTGCTCACTAGACGAACCCAGCACCTCGACACGCTCCAATCCGAGCATTCCAGCACCGCTGCTGCTCTCGAGTTGAACTCGAATGAAGCTGCCGAAGGTGTCGGCCGGAACCACCCACACGAGTTCACTTTGCGTGGCTCCGCTCAACGAGATGTGCACACTTTGACCTCTAGCCTTCGCGAGCGACTGCTTTCCGCGAAGGTCCGGGTCGAACGCGTCTTCGGACACCATGACAGCATATTTGGGACCTCCCGCAGAGCGAAGTGGTCTTTTCGTAGACAAAGTCGATCTCGCCGTCGAACTGTCATCTTCAATGATCGCGGACACCAGCACGACGCGAATCGACACAATGCGAGAGCGCTCGGCCAGAGCAACTTGCCAAAACGGACACGTTTCCTGCTGAGTTTGCGCGAATTTCGCAGCAGAACTCAGCTGGGATCGGTCTTTTCCACTCGCGCGACGACTTTGTCGCCTCCGTTGAATCTCCCTTGCTGCGTGATCTCCACCCAATGCGTACTCGGCCAGAGCACTGGCATTTTGGCTGCTTTGACTAGCTGTCACAGTCTCATCGAGACACAAATTCCGAGGTCGCTCAAACATGCAGCCGACACGAGTCGGGTCCGTGATGAGGGGTACGTTCACAGCGTGTCCCGTGCTGCCACCGACGTTCTTCCCCCATGTGTACAGCTCACCTTCAGTGCTCACAAGAGCCGTGTGGGCTGGGCCGCAACCCACCTTGACCATCAGGATCATTGAGGACAAGTTTTTGATCTCCACGTGAGTGAACTGCGGCGTGAACTTGTCTAACGCGTGATTGCTCCCAGCCACGTAGACTTCTCCTCCACCGGTCGGCTGGCCACTGCTACTTCTCTCCAGAGCTGTCAGAACAACAGTGTGAGCCGCGCCACAGGCCACTTCGACCAGCTTTTCGTGCCCAAACGGTTCTGCAACACGAGTCGGCGTCGGGATTACACGAAGTTGACCACCGTTGCGAGGAACTCGATCTTCACCGATGTCTCGTCCGTCTCCAAGTCCAAGTCGTCCTCCGTCTCCACATCCCCACACGAATAACGCACCGTCAGTAGTGAGGAGAGCCGAATGTGACGGACCACAGGCAATTTTTCGCACTCGAACTCCAGAACAGACGAGAGAAGAGAGCACTACAGGTGCTAGCGTGAAACTCTCTTTGGCCTGCACGGGGCCAATCCCAAGCTTGCCGTGGCTTGCAGAGCCCCACGCGTACACCGTTCCGTCGGTAGAAAGCGCAAGACTATGACCGAAGCCGCAGGAAATTGACCGGAAGCGGATGTGGCGAACCGCAGGAATCATCTCCGCCGAGTGCACATCGCGATGCCGGGAGTCAACAGGAGCGTCCTCTGCACTGTCATTATTACTGACACTCTCATGCTTCCTTGGGTCTTCTGCCGATGCCTGCGGCTGAGCACCACCCAACCGCCCGAAGGAGCCAACTCCCCACGTATACAACTTCCCAGAGGCGTGAATCGCTAGGGCATGGCGAGATCCCACCGCAATGTTCTGTAGAGCTTGAGCACCATTAAAAAAGCGCAGCTCGGGCCCCCGCGAAGTCAATCCGTTAATGTAGAGCAGCGCTTCTTCCTTGTTTCTGCCATCACTTGAACTCGTATCGCTGTTATTGCTACTGCTGTCTACAGCAATGATAGCGGGATGTCCCTCTCGAGCCCGTCGCTTGAGCTTTTGGGTAGCGTGCGTGATTTTGCGCTTCATGTTGCTGTACTCTTCCTCGCCCTTTATAAGGCGCTTTTTCTCCGCAGCGAGCATACTGTCTCGAAGTCCACCAAGTTCATACCAGAGCGCATTAGCTTTCGCCACTATTCTCATCAGCGGTTTTTCTCGCCGCTCCTTGCGATACCTCCGAGCAATTTGGTCTTGCTGCTTCATATGATCATGGAACGGATCTCCAACACACTCAATCTCGAGCTCAAGACATTCCCCAAGCGTTTCCAGTAGCGCCATGCGCGTAGGTTTGACCACTTCCACTCCGCGCATAAAGAGCGATAGCGACAAGTCGTCCACATCGAGTTCGGGTTCAACTGTTTCCATCAGCTCCTCCAAAGAGGGCAGGACTGGGGGCTTTCCTGCTGTCGGTGGCGCCAACGGATCCAGAAGACCATAGTATCGACCCACGAGTAGCAACCTCCTGCACTTTTCCTCTTCTGTAGGAATCAACGGTACTGGTCTTTCGAAGACTTTGGCGTACTTCAGGCGGAGCCCAAGCTGATTGTGCACTTCCTGACTTTCTGTCACTTGTGACGGGAGGGCAAAAAGCCTCAGCATCTCACTGCGGGTGGTCAGCGGATGATCAAGCAAACCAGCATTTCGACGCACACCTTCTTTGGTGGGCTCTACGACGCCACTACGAGGCTCATCGCCGAGCTCTTCCGTGGGTGGCGATACAAGAGAACTGAATCCACTCTCAGCAGTGACCTCATCGTAGAAGTATCGCCACTGGCGTTTGTTTCCACCCCAGCAAAACACTTCACCGGCATCCGTAAGCGCGTATGCAACGGCAGCACCACAGGCTACCTGGGTCACACGCTTCCCCCACAGGAAAGCTGTCGCTTTCGAGACCTGACGATCCGCAAAAGCACGTGCAGACGTCTCGAGCTTCGTTCTGGAAGGAGATGGACGCTTGTGATCATCGTCGTCGCCATTTCTGTTGCTGCTGTTGTCCTCAGTATCCGTTGGTTTAGCGCGCGAGGCAGAGTTCTCCTTAGGTTTTGAGTTACTTGGGCTTTTGGCATCATTGCTGGCAGCGGGGGTGGACGACTCCGCTTTAGCACCAGCACTTGCAGGAGAAATTGGCGTCGTACCAGGAGGAGGAGCGACTCGCTGATGCCATAAATCGCGCACGACACCATACTCCATGAACTCGACGAAATCAGGCTCTCTCAATTCACTGTCAAAGCGCTGATACGCCCCCTTTCCGAATACGTACACCTGGCCCGCGGTATCTAGCGCCTCCGCCAGCGTCACCTGTGCGAGAAAATGCGCTTCTTTCACCAGCTCACGTCGTTTTGCAGCAATGATCTCGTCGCTAAGCGTGTTGTTGGCCTCCAGCAGCGTCATCGCCTCTTGCTTCTCCTCCGTGTTGACGAGCATGGCCAATTTCTTGGCCAGAATCGAATTCGGCAAGAACCTGTTGAACCGCTCCCCGCGCAACCGAAGCTCGGCCTGCACGTCGACCACAGTCAACCAAGCCTTCTTGAACTGCACGTACGGCAGCATCTCCAGCTCCGGCTGCGCTCAACAACAAGAAGAAAAACAAAAACTGCAACATAAGATCACAAGCATCCCATCTCACCCCAGAGCAACATGGTTCACCACCCACATCTTCGTAGGTCGCAAAGAGTTCCTCCATCTTGTCGAGCGGCAGCTTGTGTCCGATGAACTCCAGCAGCTCCATGAACGTCCCTCGGTCGATGGCGCCCTCCTCGTCCTTGTCAAACATCTCGAACAGGTCCTTCGGCGCCAGCGACTGGCCCGGAGCAAAGCCTCCCGTGCGGTCCGGATTCTTGGGGTCGCACGTGTACAGCGCCAAGCGGAACTCGTCGAACGAGATGCTGCCTCGGCGTCGACGGTCGCAGCGCTTGAAGTAGGCGCGGGCCTTGGGCTCCGTCAGACTCACGCCCAAGTCATGCAGCAGCACCTTGAACTCATCAAAGTCGATGTCCCCCGAGCCGTCCGTGTCGTATTTGTCGAACAACTGCAGCAAAAAGGGGTCAAAGTCTCCGTTTAGGACCCATTTTTGCTAGAAAGAGGCACGTACAGCGCGCGGATCGAGCGCTGCCAATGACGTCGGGTCGCTCTTGTCCTCGCCTTTGAGTCCGGACTCGCCGGCGTCGAGGAGATTGGACTCGATGGGGATGCCATCCACGTACACCACACCTTCAACACACCAAATAGTGGCATTATTCAGCTGCACCGTTCGTGGGCTCTAGGACGTGTAGAGAGGGTATTTTAACATATCCGTGGAGATAAAGGACCAGACTTACGCTTGCGCTGCTTGCGACCGATCATCGAGCCGTCCCCGAGTCGCTACGACGCGGCATAAGTCGCCGCTGTGAGCATCCCCGACTCGCCGTTACACTTTTGTCTCGCCGCTTCAACATTGAACCCAAAACCTGTTGAATCTGATTCTGTATCACCCATATCAGGTTTCAGGTAATTATAGTGTGCGCCACGCTATACTTTGTATCACCGCCTCATTGGTGGAAACTCGCTTGCAACGTGTGGATTGGCGGAAAGTCTGGCGCGGCGCTCCGGCCATTCAATCGTTGGCTGCGCTGCTGTTTGCAGGCCGCTGAGCTCTTCACTTTTCAAAGTCGATTTCTCTCCGGATAATCTCAAGAGGCTAAAATGGTGCGCATGCTCTTCCCTTCCCCTGCGCTATAGACCCGCTCCACAGCGTGCATCCGCTTCCCCTCGCGCTGCTCTTCCCGTCCGTGTCGGTTGCACGCTGCATCTCCCTCTAGCAGCGCCGCAATGCAACGCCAAAGTGCAGCGAAGGCTTCATTTGAACAGAGAGAGACCCCAACCACTCAGACAGACACAGGAACAGCGGGAGGAAGCGGGCGATGGGACTTCAGTGACTTGAGACGTGTGCGCAGGCGGCTGACGTTGTACCTCGTTGGTTGGTTATTGCAGGGCAAGCGCACGAAGAAAGTTGGCATTTGCGGCAAGTACGGCACGCGCTACGGCTCTTCGCTCCGTAAGGTGGTGAAGAAGATCGAAATCTCGCAGCACTCCAAGTACAACTGCGTGTTCTGCGGCAAGGATTCGATCAAGCGCAACGTTACGGGCATCTGGGAGTGCCGCTCGTGCCACAAGACCATCGCTGGCGGCGCCTACCTGCTGAACACGGCCTCGGCCGCCACGGTGCGCTCGACGCTGGCTCGTCTTCGCAAGATCCGCGACGACGCCTCGGCTTAGATTCGCCCTTGTGGTCTAGCGACTGATTGAGATGGAGAGAGAGAACGGCCTGCCCTCGACGAGAGAAAAAGACACGGTCGACCTGGCGCGCGCTGCGGAGTCTCGCCACGCCTTTTGAGTTTGTTCGTAATGAAGCAAAAGCGGAGGCCTTGCACGCCCCCATTCGACCGACTTCTCTCTCGTTGCCTCTTTACCTTTGCTTTTGTTTAACTTCTGTGTGGTATGAACAGGATCGGCGAGGTCGTGAGTGATCGTAAGTGCTGCTGTGAACCGATGTGCTGGTGATCTTCCAGCACATATTGAAGGCCTCACAGTTTTGTGTTGGAGCAGCACAGCGTCTTCCCTCTGATGATGGAACGACGCAGCAGGCGGGTATTGTATTGGGATGCTGGCAGTTGTCAGTCTATCTCTATGGTCTCCTCTATCTATCTGCCTACCAGGTTGCCAACAGGAGGGACGTCACCTCCATCAATTGCGCCTACTGCCACGAGCGGCAGCCACTCGAGGACGACGTCGCTCACATACATTTTCGTTTTTGGGTTAGTAGCTGGTCTGCTCTTGCCTTCATCTGAGCAGCCTGTTCCGCCGGAGCCCAGCTCGTAGATGAAGCCCGTCCACGATCATGTCAAGAGCGGAAGCTCACTGCTTAAATGATGGTGCGCAGGAAGATGGTCTCCTTGATCTTCGCGAGCTCGCGCGTGACCACCTTGGCGTGGAACTTCTCCACCTCCAGTGCGATGTAGCCGTGGCGAGGGTCCGACTGCAGGTACTGCGACGTCACATTGATGCCGTAGTCCGACAGCACCGAGTGGATCTTGCTCAGCACGCCGGGCACGTTCTGGTGCATGTGCAGGATGCGCATCGAGTTGTTGCGGATGGGCAGCATGTCGATCTCGGGCGTGTTAGTGGACGTGGTGGTGGAGCCGTCGTTGATGTAGCGCACCAGTTTCGAGGCCACTTCCACCGCAATGTTGCCCTGAGCCTCCTCGGTACTGCCGCCAATGTGGGGCGTGAGGATCACGTTCGGCAGGCCACGCAGAGGCGTGTCGAACGGCTCGCCGTTCTTCGCAGGCTCCTTGGGGAACACGTCCACCGCCATACCGGCGATCTTGCCGCTCTCCACAGCCTCCTTGGCCGCCTCAATGTCAATGACCGAGCCACGCGCGTTATTAACCAGCAGCGCGCCGTCCTTCATCCGCGAGATGGTCTCACGGTTGATCATCTTGTTGGTCGTGGGGGTAGCCGGCACGTGAAGGGTCACAGCATCGGCCATGCCTAGCAGCTCCTCCAGCGTCTCCACCTGTCGGGCGTTGCCCAGCGGCAGACACTTGATTGGGTCATAGAACACGACCTTCATGCCCAGCAGCTCCGCCAGCACGGACACCTGCGACCCGATGCGTCCGTAGCCGACAATGCCCAGCGTGGTGCCGCGCACCTCGTGCG
>JAHQIV010001098.1:0-13822 GCA_030463285.1 Phytophthora europaea
TGCTGTCGGGGGCCGCGCGGACGCGCAGCTCCGCCTGTAGCGGCAGCCCGGGGTGCACGCAGTACCAGCGCATAATGCGGAAGTGGCGAAGTGAAATGATCGCACCGTCTGGAGTGATGGTCACTGTCGTACTTAGTTAGTTAAAGTTACGACCTTTCGCGCTCTCTGCCGCGTTGGATTGGCTCACTTGCGTTTAGGCCAAGGAAGGCGCAAGATCGCCGCAGGAGAGAGAGAAATTCAGCGAGACAGAAGGCAATCGGCGCGGCAGGAGTGGAAGCCCAGCCTGCCATGGAGATGAAGCGCGTAGTCGCGCGCTTCATGGTGCACAAGGTGGGCAGCTTCGTGGTGAAGGAGCGCGTGCTGTGCTTCGGGGAGTACTCGTTCTCGACTATGGACCGGGAGAACCAGCACGTGACCAACACGTGGCCGTACGAGGACGTGGACGGCGCCAACGTGCTGGAGGGCGAGACGGACTTCGTTATCCACACGCCGCGCCATCGCGTCAAGAAGACGGTGTTCCGCTGCCACTTCCGCATGGAGGTGCTCGTGTGCCTCATGCGGCTGCGCAGCCAGCACTATGCCAAGATGCCCGACGCGCAGCCCACGCCCCCGGAGCTGCAGACGCATACGTTCCAGAGTCTCAAGTACCACAAGAGTGGCGTGCAATCCACGTGTGTGGTGGAGATCCGCCCGGACGGCATCTACCAGAAAGATACCGAGGGAGACCTCATGAGTCACATCCCGTACACAAGTCTGGTCTCGATCGACCTCATCTGTGACGACCATGAGGCTATTGCTCTGAACCACTCGGACAACTCCAGCCTCTTCATTGTGCCACGACGCACGGAGCTGGCTCAAGCGATCAACAGAGTCATGAAGGCTTATGGCATGCAGATCAACGAATACCGCAAGAAAACCATGGAAGCAGCACTGAAAGATGACGGCAAAGCTTCCTTGACGACCAGTGTGTCGTTTGAATACCAAGTGCTGAAGGTTTCGCAGTCGAACGAGTCGACTGCTGCCCCCAGGACACTATCTGTGTCGGAAAAGTACATTACAGAGTATGCGGACGCGAAGACGGTGATCTCCAGTCGCCCCCTGTCCCGCATTTACAGTCTTATCATGTACCAAGACACGCTCCAGGCGTTTGAAATAGTGTACGTGGATGGGGTCAAGCGCAAGTACTATTCTGCTCAACGCGAGAAGATCGTATGTGAGCTGTTGGTGTCTTGTCACGCGCTGGGGAACTACCAGGTGGGTGTAGAGATGACCGAAGTTGCGGACTGGGTGTGCATGATTCCGCGTAAAATTATTTTGCAAGAAGGCAATAAGATCGCGAATATCGTACCAAACGTAAACGTGATGGATCGTGAGCTCCGGGTTGCGCAGTCGACTATCCTCCAGCTGCTGGCAGTGCTCGGCAATCGTAAGACAGCGCGCACACAACGACAGCTTCCTCGTGGTCTTGACGAAGAGATGCACTCTTTGGCAGTGGAGCTTAACGTAAATACGCCGACTTCTGGTGTGATCGCACAACCGAACAAACCTTACGAAAAGGTGTTGTACGTACTTGCTCGGGAGCTATATGACATCGTCAGCCGACACGGTGCATCGCATGATTTTGTTGGCACTTATCTTCAGTCTATTTATCGTCTGACGCTCGCGCCTCCTGCTATTAACGAATTCATGCAAATTCTGACAGAGGTACGCTGAGCTGATTACTTTAACCCGCGCCACAATTGATATGATTAGCTGACCCCCTTCTTTTTTGGGGTTTTCTTTTAGCGTGGAGACGAGTATATCGGCATGATATCAACAATTTTGGTTAGCAAGAACTCGGTTGCTATTTATTGGATGTTCATGGTGTTGAGTCGGCTCATGGAATCGAAGGCACACAAGCTTCAGTGTCGACAACTCCTGCTGTCCAACAGTCTCTTCATGATGACGCTACTTTCCATGCTAGACGAAGACAGCCATGTAAGTCCAACCTCCAATTACATCAAGCAACAGGATAAAGCTCTAATCTCTATCTTTGGTGTCATCTCACGTAGACCGAGTCTTTCCTCTCTGACCTGCCGACAATGAAGCTATGTCAATTTATTCTGCTGCTAGTGAAGGCAAACGTTGAAAAGCAGCGGAAGCTTTCTGAAACTCTGTATCAGCATCTGGCAACTAAGTACCGAATGATGCTCCGAATCCTTTTCAGCTTTCCAGGCTTGGCAACTGTTGAGGCATGTGTGGGTATAGTGAGTCGAATGACGAAGAATCCAGCATTTTTACACTTCGGCAACATGGGGTCGCCACTTCGATCAAATGACGGACAAGTTCCTCGCCAAACGCTCAGTTTTGGAGAAACGCTGAATTTTGGCCCCAGTAGTCAGCGAGGAGCACCGGTACTGTCTTCTCGTCCGAATATCTATTCATCCAGAAGGAACATTTTTTCGTCGAGCCACAACAACACGTTATCATCGGCAGGCTCTTCATCGAGTGGTGCCACTGGAACTGATGTTGTCGTGGTTCAGAACCCAGAAGTGCTACTTCGGCAATACCGGCAATTTCTTGAGGCGGCGTGTGGCGCTCTAAAGATGGGAATTGATCAGTACGACGACCCCGTATTCTTGCGTCTTCGCTACCGATGTCGAAATACTTTCTTGCAAGAACTCATGAGCCATTTGGTGGGCAACTTTGAGGAATTCAAGCGTGTGTACAGCGTTGACTGCTGCCAATTCAGTGGTTTTATTGGCACGGCAGATGGCCAAAGAGAAAAGACCAACTTTTATTTAACGCCACGTGCTCTGATTGCTGTTCAAGTTGTGGAGCGTCATACGCATGAAATTGAATATCGCACGATTGATGAAGTCACCCAAGCGACAGCAATACCAGACGCTTTCATACTCACGGCAAAAAAGAAATTAAAGTTTGTCTATTCTGACCAAAGCAGCGATATTGTGGAGAAAATGAGGGCCCTGGCTGGTGTTATCGGCATCCACCTTCGGTTTACAACGCGAGACAAGCTTCCGAAACAGCATGCCAAAACACCCATGGACCACTCCGCTTTTCAGTCAAACGATTTGTTTGATGTCCAAAGACGGACGGGCAGACACGGATCAACGCATTTGCGAAAGAAAAAACTTTGCTTCGTCGATGGAACCATTGAAGAGTTCTCGAATTCTTCAAAGAAGACTTATGATCTGAAGAATTTGCGACGTGTAGTGATACCGGGGTTGAGGAGGGACGATACTCAGGCAGTGGTGGCATTGGAGTTTTTAGACTGTAGTCGCGTTGTGTATATGCCGTACGACATGGAAAAGTTCTTGGCCGCATTATACGATGGATATCGCTACGTCGATAACTTTGATGTATCGTTGAGCAGAGAGTTCCCAAAATTGAACCCGAGAATGTCTCCGAGGGCTCTGTTGAAGGATGAGCATGAGCGCTTTCTCTACCTAAACCATGATGGATTGTATATTCCCGCTCACGCAGTCCTGGAAAAGGAGATTGAAACGATGGGTGGAGAAGGTGTGAGTATAACATCGGCCACAAACCGGGTTACTTTTGCTTTGGAGAGCTTAAATATGAACGTTGAAATGGAGGATTTCGCAGGAAAATTAATGCGTGGGCGTTTGGAAAAGCTGTCGTATGGCTCGCTTCTCCGCGGAATAAATAACCTGGTACGTTGGGGCACTATAAATATATTATTTGCGTGATACTTCGAAGTATATATGTAATGTCGGTTCTAACAAATTGTCAATGGGGTTGCAGCTTGAGCATTCATGCAAGCCTCCGATTCGTGCAAGCGAAATTTGTGTCATTTTGGAAACATTTTGTCGCATTAATGACGGTTGTTATCGAATTGCAATGGAGCAATCAAATGGTGGCGCTATGGTTCTGGTTCCAACGCTAGCTCAGGTATTGGTCTCTGGCGACCCGATCGCAACTGTGTGGGCTGTAAATGCACTTTATTCGCTGGTTGCCGATAAATCACGATCAAATGCGCATCGAGCCGCTGAAAAATCTATTCGATATCAAGTGTTCGAGCACAAAAAGCTGATCTCACTACTGACCGACCTTCTGGAGCAACGCAACCCAAGCACGACGCTGGTCATGTTGCAATTAGTGCTAGATGTGCTGGTCGTATCTCGTTACAGCACCGATAACAATCACTTCGATGCCATTGTGAAGGCTTTGGGAGGGAAATATGCGCTACTGCTGGAGCTTGCGTCCCAAAATATGATCGCAGGGTTGGCTGCGGCTGTTATTTGTGTATTGAAGGTAATTGTCGACCATGGCGACCACAAATTTCGACGACGTATTTGTGACCTTGCGCTGGATACCGGGCTGACTATAAAACATCTGCACAAGGCGTTTTTCCACCCCTCCGATAATGCGAAAGAAACCTATCAGTACATTGCAAGTATCTGGGTAACTCATCACAAACCATCCCATGAAATGCTGGTGAGGATCCTCCCCCACGGATTTATTCGAATGATTTCAAGTCCGATGTTACGGAAATTATTGAAGAAACAACGAGCTCGGCAGACGGAGTCTGTGCGTCGGAAAACCCGGCTTCAGCTTCAGAAACAAGTTGATGGTTCAGAATGGTTCATTCGTCGCATGCAGCTCCAGATCGGAACACTGTTTGCTAGCGATTCTGTGAAAGAAGCTAGAGTCAAGGAAGACCCTTCGCGTATGAATTACCCTGGTGAGTCATCGACAGACATGGCTCTTCTTTCCAGCGTGGTTGGTAAAGATTTTTTGCTGCCCGACTTGATTTGGAACGAACAGACGCGAGCTGAACTAAAGACTGCTCTGAAGTTGGCTATCAACGAATTCGATCAGTTTAAAACAAACCAAACAGCTCAGTTTTCCTTGCTTGTGTCTCGGAAAGGAAGCAGTGAACCGAAGTGGAATCACGCCCAATTTTCTGTGAGATACGAGAGCATTGCTCAAGAACTTCAAGTTGACCGATTTTACCTGCGCGTTATCACGGAAAGGATAAACGATGGATCGTTGCAGCTTGCAGAAGTTGCCCAAATTGTCCGTTCGATGGATGCAGGAACACATCGTGGAAAGCTGAAAAATTCGAGCAGCCTCTTTTTTGCCAGCATGGATATTGCTAAGGACCCAGCTAAGTTTTTTAACGAGGTATATCAGTGTTGGTTGGAGCATCTTCACTTAAACAATATCCCGCTATCAGGAACAAACGATTGGTCCGCCAGTGGAAGCAACGGGATTCCTCAATTTTACGGGGGAACTGGAAACGAGCAACATGGTCATTCCATGCTAAAAATCTTGATTGAGCTAGCTCACGTATTTCCCGAAGCCCGGCCAATTACAAAACACCGCGCTCGTTTCCTCACTGAGTTGCTCCGTAATTCGTACCTGGCGAGTGAGATCCAAGATATCGTTGAGCTGATGTCTGCGTTAAGTTTGTCTGGCGAGGCTTGTGCTGAGCTGTGTACAAAGAATCGCATCCAGGTGTTACTGTATATGTCTGTGTTGGCACACCGATGCCAGACACCATCTTTAAGAAGTGGCGTGTTGGATGATTCTGGCGATATACCTATGATGAACTCACTTAACATATCAGAAGCAGATGAAACTTCTTCTGTACCGATAGCAGAACTTTCCCTCTACAATGAGACGAGGTTTGCTTTAAATTGGGGCATTAGGCTGAAGGCTGTAGGGGATACAGAGGAAGGGAGTGTGGTCAAAGGCCCATTTTCAGCCAACGGGTTGAAAGAATACTTGGATGCTGACCCGTTTATTCGACATCGGCAAGTTGACGCTCTGTACGTTTGCTGCTGTTCCGAGCATGGCGATGATGGCCACATCTGGAAATCAATGTTTGAATTTCCAGAGTTACGCTGGATGGAGCTAACTGACGAACCTATTGAGACAAGTTGTGCAGCGTTCGCCTTGAAGACTTTGCGAAACTTCATGATTAAAGATCAGCATTTCGTATCTGCTGGGAACACAAATCTGTGGCCGCCAGCCTTGGTAAATACTATCGTAGCCAACTCATCGTCGTTAGCCTTGCTCGTTCAGCTACTCGTAGTAAATGACCCAAACGTTCGCCGTTACGTCTGTGAGATGCTAATGTCTTTGAGCAACGAAGAGCTACAAGAGCTGTACCAGTATGGAGCCTTCTATTTCATCCTGTCTACGGTTGCAAATCCTAGAGGGACCGATAAGGTACCTGCTTTCGTTCCAGAGGCAACGCTATTGAAACGGATTCATCGATCTCAAAGATCATCTGAGCGGTTCACCGGGCAGAGTTATTTAACGGACATGCTTCCTGAATCACTCATCGGCCTTCTGGACTCAGAAACACCTGAACAATTTGCGGATGTGTTCTGCGGTCGTAAGCACGACAAACGTGCGCCGTGGTCGTCGCCAATGAGGCTACATTTGCAAGAGATGATGGACGAGCATCTACAGGAGTTCAAAGACAGCTTGAAGAAAAGTGTTGCAGCAAGATACAACTACACCCCAATTCCTCCCATTTCTTACCTAGAGTTGTCTGGAGACGTTTATTGTAGCGGTTTCTATCTTTCTACATTCAATCAGTCGAGCCCAGAGACCGAAGAGGTGGATGATCCTGTTTTCCTGATGAAAAGTATCGAAGAGAAGTGGCGATATCTAGCACGGCGCCAAGCGGATGGTTTGAATGGCGATATGGATCACTCGGATGCATACAAGATTTTTGGCTGGAGTGAAACTGCAACGTACTCATCATCTGCTTTGCGCTCGCGTTATCGGGAGTTGTGTCGACAAGATGTCGAAGTGGCAACAGTTCGCCATGCGTTTGACTCGCTTTGTGCTGTGCTTGAGCACAAAAACACAGCCAAGGGTGAACGCACGTCAGACGAAGTTATCGAGCGTATTCTGAAAGCACAACTCCAGTTGCTTGAAAAATTTGGCTATCAATTCTTTTCGTATGAATCTTCAACACTTGACCTGCTCCTTCGTGTGCTATCCTCTCGATCGGAACGCGAGTCCAAATTTCGAGGTATCGCAAGAAAAGTGCTACAACACCTGCTATCCGTTGCTCCACAGAATGGTCCGCTGGTGGTGAAGATCGAGGACAGCTGGGGTACGATTCTCGATTTAGTTGAGAGGTGCGCATTAGGGCACAATATTGAAGAGAAGGAAAGTATGTTCTCCATCTTAGAGCTTATTCTCGAATCCGAAGAAGGAGTACAATCCCTTATGGAAGGAGATTGTAGTACGTCGAGTGAAGCGCCATCATCGAAAGCAGTTGATTATAACACCTTTGGGGACGATGACAACATCTCGTTTTTTACTGCGACGGAGTACCCATCTCAAAACGGTGGGAGCAACCTCAAGTATGCCCGACGTGTATACTCGTTGTTAGATGATGTTATTCTTTCATTTGAGAACATTCAACCGTGGCGTATTCAGAAAATGTCATTTGAAATCGCGTCGTCCCTTTGCAGAAGTCCTGAACTGCAAGAGCAAATTATGCATTCTACGCGGGTCTTTTGGAAAGGTCTTTATTTGATTCTGGCGTCCGCAGAGAGTTCGTCTGGAATCGATACGACGCAAGAAAGTACTACTGCTTTGGAAAAGCAAGAGCGCGAGATGTTAGAGAGTGCATTTGGGGTACTCCGCTCGCTAGCCTTGGGTCCAGATGGTATTCGGCGAACGGCAGGACTTGATGCATTGGCAAATCTCCTTCCAATAAGCTTCTTGGAGCTTCTTGCCAAACCCGATGGGCGCGACTTCTGTGCCTTGTTGCTGTCGGATATTTGCGAGCCAACGTGCATTTGGAATGAAAACACGCGGCAGGAGCTCTCACAAAAGCTTACAGACGAATTTTACATGGACCCGAATATCGACGAGATTTCAATTTTGGAAAGCGTCACGAACTACTCGTATGAGTGTCTAAGCTCTGAGCCGTCGGTTGGAGGAGTCTATCTGCAAATTTTACTGGAAAAGTCAGTGGAGAACCCGCAGGCTATTACGGAAGACATATTGTATCCAATCACTGCTGTCGAGTTCGTGTCACAGCTGTTCTTTTTTTTGAACGAGAACAGAGACCCCAACATTGCGATTTATTCGGATACGCTACCTGCTCTAGACTGTTTGAGTCTTCTATGTGATCTTCCGGCCTTTCGACCCGCCATAGTGGAATGCCTGGAGCAGCACATTGATGACGTGGATCCGGTAAACGCCTCAATATCTGTTGCAACACTTGGCAGATATCTGCTACCTTTTACCGGTGACGACAAGTCAAAGGCTGTATCGATATCGTCTCGTCGGTCGTTGTCGACCTATGGCTTTAAAGCAAAGGTATCGTCCGATGATATTTCCACAGATATGGACGCTGAATTTGGTAACGTGGACTACTTGAACCGACAGGAGCTCGCACTGCTCATTCTCAACAAAATCTGCGGGTTTGAGTGCAATTTGGAGCGCATGCTGGCACCATTCTGCCAGTTTACATGGTGCCTCCAGGTGATCACAGACCATCTCGCGTACGAGCAAGCATTCTATGCGTTGTCTTGTTTAGCTGAACTGTGTGATACTTGCCTCGTGATCGCTGAGTACGTACACATCAGTGGACTCTGGGTCGAGATATTAGGTATCGCCCTTCAATCAAGGCAGCATGTCCTTCACGAACAATTTCTCCGAGCTGAAGCTCTACGGGAACCTGCATTCGAAGTATTGTACGCATTATTGACGAAGGACCTAGAGTTGCGAGAGAAAATGTACAGTGGGCTCTGTCGGTTTCTTCCGTATCCGATAGTGTACCAAATCCACTTGGATCCGAACAAGACAACACGATTCTTTGACGATAATCACGAGAAGAGTGACTTGATATGGAACTCTCACAGGCGAACTGAAGTGCGCAAGAAACTCGACGAAATTATCTGTCGGAATCGGATGGAGCGATCTATAGCAAAGCGAGATTCTGTTCTACTTGACGATGAGACTGATATTATCTCGTTACCGCACAACTTTGTGGCTGGTCTATATATCGACCGCTTCTTGTCACGACCGGATCCTGAAAAGTTGACTAACCCAGCCTACAACCTGGAGCTACTTTTCCAGCTTTGGAGAACTCAATTGAGCCTTCTAATGAGCTTTGATCTGCAAAATCCCCCCGACAACCTGAAGAAGACAGCTGATGAGATCGACAAGTACACCATGGCGATTACGCACATTTTGCGGGCGTCACTTGATATCGACGAGAGCATCGCTGACAATCGCATGCCAGAGCAGATTGTGAAGCTGGTGCGCTATTGCAATCAGCACTTGATTACAAGTTTTCCGTACCGTTCCGTTTTGCGTATCGCCCGGCGCTTGGTGCAGTTCCCAGAGATCACCTCGAAAGAATTCCTGGAGTTGCTCATCTGTCGAATCACTATGCAGCATCCGGACATCCCGCCGTTGTTGAAGGTTCTGCGTCGTGTCCTGGAAGCGCGTAACGCAGCACTGACAGAAAGCGGCACGAAAGACGAGCCTGAGTATTGGCTAAAAGACCTCAAGTACTACCCGCAAATGCTTGCATTCTTGGAAGGAATTGTCGAAAACAAAGAGCAGGTCGAAGCACCTCTCCTTTCCAACGTGAATCGTGTGTTGCGGATTATTCACGCTGAGGAACCGAAGGAAACCCATTTGAAGCAAATATCACGAAGCTTCATGGGTCGCTGGCACAACTTCACATTGGAGAGCAGACCTTCGCTAATCCGAAACTCGACTAAGAATGGGCAACCGCAATCAAAGCAACCCGTGGGAACCACCACAACAGACATTGCGTCGGCCAACCCGGACATTCTGAGTAACCAAAGCTTCGATGTGGATCAAGCGAGAGAGCGACCATCGGCTATTGCAAGTACTCAAAGTTTCGATGTGGATCACGAGCGAGAGCCTTCCATCCGTGTCAACATCAAAGCCATGCCTGACGAACGCGAGGTTGACATTGACGCCACGTTTATACGAGCACCTCCAAAGAGCATCAACTTTACGGACGGTGCAGTCGAAGTTGGAGATGCCATTGCACCCCGTAGTTTCCGGTACAAGGGCGAAGCTGCGCGTCACTCGCCTTTGCCATCCCCAACATCGATTCGCTACTCGACGCTCGGAGCTCGTTACGAGCCGATCAATTCCCAGTACCACTCGAAAAAAGCAGCGGAATATGACGAGCATGAGGACGATGAAGATATCTTCGCCACGCGACCGCACCGTGGAAGTTTGCCGATGAAGCCAGATGACATCCACGTGAAGAAGATCAACGGGTTGGTTTCTGCAGTAGGTGATATCCCCATGAGTAGCATCAACCCCAACTACTCCCAAGCGCCTTCAACTCGACGGCAGACACAAGCGAATGGGGAGATACCTTCCGAGTCAACGACGTTCTTGAGTCGACAAAGCGGGACAAGTGGTGTGCCTTCTGAGCGACGATATTCGCTGCTGGACTCCTGGAAGCCACCGAGCTCTACGGCTCCAAGCTCGTCGCTCACATCACTCACCATATCCCGACGAGGCCGCCGAGCCGCTGCCATATACAGTCGCCACAAGTCCAAGGGCCGGAAGAAATGGTTCAACAGATAGCTCCATGTTTTTTATACTTTTGTTACTTGAAGCAATATTTTTCCTAAAATTGACACTCGAAAACTACAAGTTGAAGTTCAGACCATCATTCTGCATTGGTTCCGCACTCAAGCTTAGTCTTACAAGTCTAACTACAATCATAAGAGGACGTCGTGGCTGCGTCTAGCGCGTCGAGATGAGTTGGCAGCAGAATGTCGTGCTGCAGCGCCCCGTTGGGGCCCCAGAACAGCGAGAAGAGAGGCCGTATACAGCTCCGAACGGCAACTCGGGAGATAGCAGCATCCTCCGGTACATCAAGACGCTGACGAGTCGCCAGACGAACGCGAAGCAGCAGCGAATGGATCGATACCTCCGGCAAGTCAAGCACCCTCAGCCAGCAGACGAAAGGGTCGCAAAAGGCCTGAAATCGTTGCCGACGCCTGGAAACAAGCGCCAACCCGCAGCAAAGTCGCTGGTACCAACGGCAGTTCCAGCATCGCAGCTACAGAAGAAGAACGGGCTTCCCAAAGTGCTAAAACACGAGCCCAAAGCTCGAAGTGATGGCAGCAGCCAGGGCAAAACTGCTGGTCGCAGGAGTGAAGGCCGCCCTCGAGCAAAGCGCCAACACGAAGGAGCGCAGAGCCATCGGCAGCGCAAGAAGGTGAAGGAAACGCCAACCAACCAGCAGAACACTGGCATAGGGTCGTTGGATCGGTTCCGACTTAATGGCACCTGGTCTCAAGACAAGACACAGACAACAGTCACTGTAACACGTGATGAAGTCTCGGAGCCACGACCAGCTACAGTTCAGAGTGCTGAATGCAAGAAGGCTCCCTGGCCCGCTCAAGGAAGCTCGGACCGGGCTCAAGTCTCGACGCGTAATGTGGGCATACCAGGAACTATGAAATCCCAATTCTGGCCAAGTGTTGCTACTTCTGGCCAGGTTAGATCTCCAGGCCTCTGTAGTCGGTCGATCGAAGCTAACGACAGCAATGTGTTCTGTGAGCGAAGCAGGCTCCTTTTAGGCCATTCAGATCCTCCACACTCGGAACGTCTGAAGATCCACCAAGCAAGTCGAGTCAACTAAACAGCCTCTCACCGCCCAAGGAAAACCAAGGAAAGAGCGTCACAGACGCTCCTAACGATACCCATGAAGTCCTCGTCACCACCTACGACCCTCTTTGCGCCATCATGGAGTCCATCTACTTTTGACCACCATTGAAAAGTTGACTTGCGCCAGCACGGCAGCCATTGGTAGCGATGTTTTATCGCGCGCGATCATTTGAATCCAATCGAAGCGCGCAATAATCGCCAAGTACACGTAACCCGAAAGACCCCATCAGAGTACGTGCCATCTTTCTTTTGATTGTCACATCTGCTATTTCCAGTCGCCTTCATTGCTGTCCGTTGAGCTAGTCGCAATCTTCAGCACAGCAAAGGTCGCATGTGACCAGTCACGCGGGGATCCTGTCAGGATATCTGCATTCCGGCATCCGCAATGCAGCTCCATGCTTGGTGGTTGCTCTTGGTGGCGTTCATTGCGCGATGCTGCATGTTCTCTGAAGGGGAGCGCGCGATTGCCCAAGCGAGTGACCTTGCTCATGAGTATCCGTCGTCGACGTCGTTGTGCGGAGAGAACCTTGCCAAGGAGACCGGTACACTCAACGGTCTCTACTACGTGCTGTACGAATCGTCCTCCACCAGAGACAATGTTCCTGTGATTCTGTGGCTCTCGGGCGGTCCTGGATGCTCCGGGTTGATCGCGCTGCTGTTCGAGAATGGCCCTTGCTTGTTCGACGATGAGGCCGACGATATCTCGCTCAACCCGTACTCGTGGACAGGTCTCGCTCACGTTATCTATCTTGACCAGCCTGAAGGCACTGGATACAGTGGCGGGGACAAAGCATTCACGCAACCGTGGTCACTCGGGGGCGCAGCGGACAGCATGCGCGAGTTTCTCCGGCAATTTTACTTAAAACACCAAAAGCTCAAAGCTCAAGACTTTTACGTATTCGGTGAGAGCTACGCTGGACACTACGTACCTGATCTTGCGGCAAGACTCCTCGATGATGACAGCTCATTCCCCACGTTGAAAGGCATCGGAATTGGCAACGGTGTTGTCTCGACCTCGGCTTGGGTCGAGTCGACCATCCCGTTCTTGAAATCCTACAACTACGGATATCAATTTCTTGGCTCGAACGAAGAAGACCTCCAGCGTTCGTCGGATCTTTTCTCATCGGCCATTGCGAATTGCAGGAGAGTGGGCAATTTGCGGCATTCGTCTTCGGATAGTGTCGGCTCCGACTGCGCTGAGGCTCTCCAACGATTCAACGAGCTCGCGTCGAAGGCCGCTTCGTCAGTCTTCGAGCTCGGTCGAAACGTCTACGACGTCCGTCGTGAATGCCACCAGGAAGACGAACTTCACCTGTGCTACCGCTTCTCGCGTCTGCAAGACTTCGTGAACACCGACGCCACGAAGGCCTATTTCAGCGAAGCTTCCCACAACTGGAAGTTGTGTTCATCCGGAGCTAGCGCCGAATTGGCGCCACTGGACCGACTCGAAGAAAGTGAGTTCAATGTCGCTCGAGCTCTCGAGCACGGCGTTCGCGTGTTAGTCTACGGCGGCGACGCTGACACGGTGGTCAACTGGATGTCCCAAGACTCGTGGACGCGCGCTCTCGCGTGGGAACACCAACCTGCGTTCACGGCCGCCGACTTCGAGGACGTTCACTTCCAGGGCCGAACCATCGGCCGCGTCCGCACCTCGCACGGATTCAGCTTCATGAAAGTCTACGGCGCAGGCCACGTACGTCCGTCCTTCTGTATGTCAATCCACACTTGGTACTAACCTTCTTGTCGTTGCAGATGGTTCCTCACGACCAGCCCGCCACGTCATACGAAATGGTGCGCAGCTTCCTCTACGACGCACCAGGAGAAGGCATGTTCAGTTAGGCCCCTCCCCTCCAATGCAGCTACAGAGCTACAGATACATCCACATACAATTAACAACATGCACTTTAGAATTACTACTTAAAAACCTGGTTGGCTCAGTCTTCAGCTGCTCTGTTCGCTCTGCTCTACCCCCTGCTCTGCTCCTGGTTGCACGACAGACAGAAGACGCGGTCGAACTGCTCGTCGCAGTTGAGCGTCGAGCACAGCGAGCAGAAGACCTGGCAGCACGCGTCGCACTCGCGGCGGCAGCAGTCGCCCATGCGGTGTTCGCAGTGCGAGCAGTGCTGCATCTGCGCGGCGGGGAACTGGC
>JAHQIV010001099.1:0-13806 GCA_030463285.1 Phytophthora europaea
GAGTCTGTTAGTCTTCCTCTGACACTAAGCTACGGCAGCCCCGCTGCATTATGTCTACCGGTGAACTTAAGGTACATTGACTGAGAGTTCATCCTGGTAAGGTCAAGAGTGGAGAAGTGGCCGAGTGTTGAGAGGTATTAGAGACCCCATTGTACGTTTCTGGGTGAGTGGCACAGCCCCCAGCATATTTGACTCCTGACCGAGGTTTTACTTCGGTCTCTCCTGTAAAAGGCCTTGACTGGCCCGGTACCCTTCCTTTCTGAGGGACTACATGGGGTAAGCGCTAAGCGCAACTGCGTAAACACCCTAGCCTTTGCTCGTGGCTACGGGTGTATCTATTTCTGTGGGAATACCTGCCTGACCCAACGGCGCACTCAGGCACATTCCAGCCCGGTGTAAAGGATCGGATCTGGTCTTCAGATTTTATCCCAACGATATATCGCCGACCTTAACGGGAAAGCGTGTGTTGTTGGTAGGGCTCGTTTCCCTTTCTTTGGTAGGAGGGACGAGAACTCGTAAAATCGTGTTTCCCTACACGACATCTATCTGTGAAACACGATAATACACAATCACTCGGTAGTTATTTCCATCAATATAACCCCACGTAAAGGGAAGGAGCGGTTCTCGGGCGGCCGTGAGTCTCGCCAACGCTTTCTGTCGCGTCAATGTGGGCCAAACTATCCGAGCAGGACTAACTCCGTGCAACGCAGCCGATAGGGCAGCTTCGGCAGCGTTCAGAGTTCTGCTCAGGGTCGAATGGGGCAGTCCAAAGTTTTGACACAGTGTCTTGTGCCCCATCGACCCCACATAGAACGCAAGCAGTAGACCCAGCACCTGATGGTGGTGCTGGAGCTTCATTGGTCGGCCATCCAAGAGGATAATGGGAGGGTATATGATAAAACTCATCGAACCGCTCTAACAGTCGGTCGAACGAGCGTCTGTAGATGTAGACAGATAGCACAATTAGAACAGTGAGGTCGACGCTGTACAGAGGCTTGTATAGGTTCACATGCGTACCGGCACAGACTTGTCACCGTCATCATGTTCTCGTCGCTGCCAATGTGCCAAATGTACATCCAGGCAGCGACCTCGGGTTTCGGAAGGCAGAGCGCCGTCAAGTAATGTCTTATGTGCACCATTCGGCGCGCATTAGCTCGTCCGACAGCCTCCGGCGGAGCGACTTCAACGTCGCAGACGCCCGTCGGCGCGACTTCTCCATGACATGCAGCACTAGCGCGCGTTTAGAGTCCACAACTCCGCGCATTTCACCTCGAAGATCCGGAAGAAGAGTATCTTGGAGGGAGTAGTGCAGGACGGAGGTTGCGCTGTGAGGGAGAAGGATGCGCTTCGCGCCTCTTGGATCTTTAGACATAGAGAAATAAGATCAAATTTTGTCCTACTCACATGCCTCATTCCGGTTTACATACAAAAAACAAGTGATTCGGACAGTACGTACCGACTAGATTAAAAGTTTGGGGGTGGTTTTGGTCGCCTTTTTTAGGGGTCGTGTTTCGGGGTGTGATAAAAACTTATCATTCAGAGATAAAAGGGGTTATTAAACGAAGAGACACCAAACCCTTTTATGGGGCACCCATTGCACGCCAGAGTTTATATGCGGGGCGATTGGCTGGCGACTGGGCACGGTCGATTCAACCAATCGCCCGGCCAGTTTGGAGTAGAACTCACAATAACAGCATAGGCTAAACATCAAACAGGCTATCTAAAGCTACAGGCAGACTTTTATTCTTTCTCTTGGATTTAGTCTTACAGATTATGCGGGTTATAAAAATAGTAAGGATTCCAACCTCTGGATATAAAATCCAGAGAATACCTTGCAAAAACCCTGTAAGAAGGGTATCCGTGCCGGACAAGTACCTTGCCAATAGTCGAGTTAATGTTCAGTTCACTATACCAGCCTCCGGAAGGTGGACAAGTACATTGCCAAACGAGACAAATCCATACAAAGCACCAATTTGAGGTGTGGTGCACACCGATTCCGAGGTGTGGTGCACATAACTGTGGATGCACCAGTTTATGCATGTATGACACACGTACTACCACCACCCAACCTCTGCAGCAATCTCGCTCGTCTCCATGACGTCTCTTTGGCTTGATATAAAATGCGTTGTGTTGCACTGAGAGAGCTGCGCGACCAGCCATCGCTATCGCTTTATCTGAGCTGCCTCCCAGCTGTGAATATACTTTTAGAACACTCTGCACCATTCGTCAGACACGCCGGAAAATGACGACTATTTTAGGGCTTATTGACTTGAACATGTATGAAATTGGGCGTGACACGAAATATGTCCTTGACAAGGTACTTGTCCGGCACGGATACACCGACGGACAGATTGCAACTACCACCCTACTTTGCTGAAACATATGTGATGTAACGAAAACCTTTTTATTGTCAAGATTTGGAACAGCAATGAGATACGAAGAGGCAGCTGTATTTTTATAGTTGGTTTTGAGCGCTTTGTTAAACGCTTTCGTGACTGTGTCGGCCTCGATGGATTCCCACGCCGAAATTGCACGCTTTATCGTCGCTATGCGTTTTTCCTTTGCAGTTGTAGCGGTAGCTTTTTCGGTCAACCACAAAGCCTTGACCTTTGCCTTCAAAGGCCCCATGATGCCAACATCTAATGGCTGGCATACGGAGGTAGAGTTTTTTGGCAACGGCTGGAGTACTGCCATCAGCTCCTCCGAGACAATCGCCTCTGATTCGCCAGATACATGGCTCTCTGTTGTCAACAAGCAGAACAGATCGTCTTGTGATATGTTGCTGCAGTAGGGAGCGTAAGTAGAACTTCCACACCCGTGCGTCCATCCAGGCCTTAGTCTGAACAGTATAAAAATGGCCTAAACATAGTACAGTCAGCCAGCTATAGTTATCAAAAATGCTCAAAGTATTGCAACGTACTTTCAGGATAAGTCGGTGGTTCTTCCTTCTCGATGATGCCGTTTTACTCCTCGCGCACAATAAAGAGCAGTGGGAGCTTGACACCATCACCGCGAATAGTACATACAGCAGTGGATCGGGCAGAATGCTTCTGTGGGCAGTTATTGCAGACGATGGGCCCTTTCCGATAATATCTTGCCCGGTGGTGCGTCAAAGTAAATACCAGTCTCATCACAGTTAAATACCTCGCTGGCATTATAACCGCTGTAATTGGCCTCAAAAGATAGAGCGAACTCGTCTCGAACAGCTTCTAAGTCTACGAGTTTTTCCTATATAAAACTCAATACAGCACAACAAAATCAGTGGTCACACATCAGTTCTATAGTAGTAGCTATATAGTAAACCTGCTACCTTCAACCCGTGCGGCGTACGCTGCACGAAGCCGTGTCGGTATGCGAAGCGGCATAGCAGCTTCAACAAAGATTCGTATGCCGTGTATGTGTCCTTCTTGCCCTTGGTGTAGTCCTCCAGCCACTCTGAGTGCTCGTCACGAACGTAGGAAGCCATGATGGCTGCATTGAGGGGCCAGCTCTCCCGACGAATGGCCTTCAAAAATGTGATGAGCTTCACTTTGAATGGGACGATGTCGGGGCGTCCAGGCGCTCGTGAAAGCGTCTTCTCACTGCCTCTGAACGCAAATATGTCCTCCTTCTTCCGCCATTCATTGAGCGTCCACCGCGGAATTTTTTGCGACCTTGCAGCATCCCGCTGACTGAGACCTTCTGTTGCTATAAGTGCATGTCGTTTCTGCTTCATAGTAGAGTAATGCCTTCAACGTTGTGTAGGCAGTGCAAACACCTCGTCACTGAGGCTCGCATTGGCAGACTCCTCTGCGCGTGTCGGGGGCTCCAGGGGGAACTGTAACACCGAGTCGGGTGTCGGGGGCTCCAAGGGGGGCTCGACGGTTGCCTCCATTTTACGAAGTGACTGGCACAGGATAGCTGCTGCTTAAACTATGCAATTGAGTGATTTGATTGGTTGATAAATAGATATGCACATCATATTTTTTCATGCTCGCCCGTTTTACGTTGACTGACAGTTAGTTTTGTCGGCAGTTGCATTCTGTCCGTCGGTGTACTTGTTGTCCTGGTATAGGAATGAAGTGTATAGCCCAGCCCAACGAGGATTAATTCCATGGGACGTAACCGCTAAGTGGGGTCCTCAAAAGGTTTAATTGCGTGAGCAGCTGGGTACCGATATACCGGAGGCTAAGCGTGGGGCCCAAAAAGGTTTAATGGCTAAACGGGGCCCCTAAAGCGTAGCGCATTGGCGTTTCTTTAGCAATGAATTTCAAAGTAAACAGCGAGGGCATGAGCGACGTGCCGGCGGTGTGTCCAGCCTTTCTCACTCGCTGTATTTGGCTCATCACCGGGCAGATGCTGCGGCTGCGAAGCAGGCGCAAGAGATGCCCGTGGTCAGCATTAAAAAGAAAAGTACTCCGTAGGGGAGAACGAAAAGTGTGTGTGTGCGAAGCTGACTGTGTTGTTGCTATCTAGGGTTGTGCTCCGATAGATAACTATATAACTGCTACATGTAGTCTATTTAACGTCTTAAATAATCCTACAGTGTCCCAGCCTTCGCGAAGCCCTAGTTGTAAATAAGGGTAAAAAATATTAGTCGTGCTTCATTATAGGGGGGCTTTGCCCCAATTACAATATTATACCTTCATCCACAATACTTTACGTCAGGTGCACTGACCCTATAGAAACAGATATTTGCACCCTTTGTAGCCTATCTGGATACAGGATAAATCCAGAGCTTCTCCGTGCTTCAGTCAAAGTACAAACCACAATTAGTCAGGGTCTTGATTAGTAATCAGTCAGACCCTGACTAATTGTGGTTTGTACAGTACAGAACTTTGATCAGTGATTAGAGTGAAGGTGTACATACCAGTACGTACGTGTAGCGGTGCGAACTTCCCACCACGATGATTCAGGGAAAGATGTGAAATACCGACTCTATTGGGACGCCACTTCTCTCTTTACACGTGTATCGGTATGTGAAAACGGACAAAGATGTCCAATCCAGTTAAGCTTATAAAGAGGGTAGAATATATATAGAAAGGGGTACGGCAAATCCTAAATCGTAGGACTGGAGGTAATCGTCCATAGGCAAATCGCGGTCAACTGATAATGAGAGCTTTGCTTCCTGAGCCTATTAAAATAGCCGCAGAGGTGCAACAGGCAGAACAAAGAGTTCAAGCAGCTAATCGTGCAAAAAGTAGCTTCGCGCATAATATAGGTGGAGGAGATAAGTACTGATTCGAGTCCACAGCCCACGTTGATCTGGGACGCCGTTTATAATATAGGCATTCTGAGGGCAGCTTGTATACTTATTATTTTATATACCTCAGAATGTCCAGGCCATTTGCTTATACGGTACCGGAAATCGATTCCGTATAGCAAATGGCTCCGTATCAGCATATATTTAGGATGGGGAGCGGCAAATCGGGGTGGCATACTATTTATCTACACCTATATCTGGTTATCAAAACAAGGGTTCATCCCACTTAAAGCGATCGATTTGCAAAAAAAATAGGACATAGAGGCCGGTTTTCACAATAAGTACATATTCAAAAAGAGCAGCCTTATAGAGCAGGTGCCACTGACTCTCCAAGAAACAGGCCTCCTTCCTCCAGACTGTCCAAAATCTCTGTCTTGTCCGTGGTCCATCATACACTGCACAATGGAATTTCCATCGAACCCGAGCACAGCTCAGTTTCGATTTCGCTGCAAACCATGAACCTGCGCTTCCTACTGCTCACTGTCATTGCCTCCGCTACGCTCAGCTTTGTGGGGGCTGGAAGCATCGATCACGACAAAGTACAGCCGTTCCCGCAGCCTGAACCGGTCACTGAGTCCGAGAAGGCCGCTGTCAAATTCAAGCCGAGTCTCGTAATCCACGACGGGTGTCATCCATACCCTGCTGTCAATGCCGCGGGTGAGACGAGTGGAGGGTTGAAAGGAACTGGGGAGTTCGACGGAGACTGCAAGGGGTCAGCTCTGGGATCTCAAGTATATGGCCGAGCTGTCTGGCACAACGATCTCTGGGCCATCATGTATGCGTGGTATTTCCCCAAGGACATGCACTACAGTTTTTTCGGCAACAAGGGTCACCGACACAATTGGCCTAGCGCCGTTGTGTGGCTTGACAACCCTGCTCTCGCGAAGCCGAAGATACTCGCCGTGTCAACTTCGATCGGGAACGGAGAGTATTATATTGCGAAGAACGGTCCACCATCGTGCGGCCGCTATTCGTGTGATCCGCCTTTCAATGACTATATTAACGGCACCAGTCCCATGCTCGCATACGGAATCCTCAACTATGACGGTAGTTCGCTGGGTATGACTACTGAGAGGTTTGGTGAACTCCAGGACCTCGTCATGTGGGAACAATTGACGGAAGAAGCGCGTGGTGCTCTAAGCGAAACCGACTTTGGAGAGAAGGTTAAGGTCCCGTTCGTCGATGCCAACTTCAACGCCAACCTCGAGGCGTCTCGCCCCTTTTTGTAAGCATTAGGTACGCGATTCACCATAATCTTGTCTCCACACAATGAAGATATAAAACAACACAAAAAACACACAACACTTGTGCTAGGCCTTTCGAACAGACAGATATTGTGGTTTTCATCTCTTTTGGCCAAACGGACGGTCCGAGATCCGGTATGTCGGGCCCGATTTGTAACTCTGGTCCGATTTAGTTAGTAGGGTTGTGGTAAGCTAGCTATATCCGGCCCGTTTTGCTGATAGGGGCTCCAAGTTGTGAAGCCGGTGTCACAATTGCCGCTTTTCAACGGCAAAAGTGGACGCCGGGAAAACATCCCGGAGCACTGCCCAAACCACCTAGTGGCCCGATATGGCATTAGTCCAGCTGCTGTTGTTACCTATAAAAGCGATATTACTCGAGAAGAAGCTACACTGTGCATGTATACAGCCTCCGATAGCTGTGAAGCCGAATACTTCCTTGGCCGAAGCCATGGTCACCTCGGGGAGTGCCGGTCCGATATGACTTACGCTCCTAATTATGACCCATCTCGGATCCGTTTGCCCTACCCTCCATCCATTTTATATAAAACGGACTCCGAGATAAGGCGTCAAATCGGAGGGCAAAAATCTTGAAAACCACAATACATGTAGTCTTTCCTCAGCCATACCCAGCTTCTCCGGATCATCGGTACCAATATAGTAGTATCACAAACAATGCGCTCCATACAGTATTTATTGCAGTTGCTGCAGCCGCAGCCAGACGACAAGCACCTCGGGAACAATTATTTTGGGGTTGCTTCTCGGACTTTCGTGTTCATAATCACACTGATACTGATAATCGCGCACGGACTCATGTTCAAATTAGCTCTAAAGTTAGCAACATCAGAGATGTGGATTTCCACTGCACCATTCAGATAGGTCAGAGGTAAGATATACGAAAAAAACGCATACCCGGTCGATGGCCAACGGTTGGTCTACTGTATAGCTGGGAAACCACAACACTCACGAAGGTGGGATTTTATTGATGCGAGTGTGAAGAACTTAATCCTTTAGGTGACTAAACTGCCGCTGAAATAAAAGAGAAGTTTCCACACGGGCTGAACATTGAAAGTGTATCTTGGCTAAGCGCTCTCGTCGTGACTAACGAGTATCTGTTGGCCACTTCCAGCTCCGTATTACCTCTTGTTATCTGGTCTTTGGCGTCGTTTCGCAACGAAAGGTAAGCTTAGCAGATAGACCTCCTCAAACGACCAAACCAAGGTGGAAGTCACACCGTCAAGAAGGCCGAATCAAGGCCGAATCACTACAGCGAAAACGACCGCAAACATCGAAATTGTTGCAAATAATTGCCAAGACGCTTTCAGTTCCGCAACCTTGGTACTGACTCAATTAATGTTTAGTTTAGGCCTTCACGCACAGGTTGTTCGCACACTCGTACCCGGCGCCACAGCCGTTCCGGAAGCGTCCGGCTGCAGGGTTGAAGCACTCGCCCGCGTACTTGGGCCCGCGGCAGAAGTTGGTTCCGTTTTCGCAATACTCGTCTGACTCGGTGCACTTCAAGTAGCAGACGGACGGGGAGAACGTCGCCGGTGGGATCGTGGAGCACTTGTTGTTGCTGCAGGTGAAGCCTGGAGCGCAACCGTTCTGGTACTTGGCAGTAGCGGGGTTGTAGCACTCGCCATAGTAGCTGGGTCCGCGGCACGCGGAGGCATCGATCTCCCAGTATGTTCCGTTCGGACATCCTGTGTACATGCCATAAGAGCTCGCGCCTACTGCCGTTGGGGCTGGCGTGGTCGTAGGTGCAGACGTTGGTGCAGACGTTGGCGCATTGGTGGGCGCCGTGGTGGGGGTGACCGTAGGTGTATCGTCGATGACACACTCGCACCTGTTGTCGTAGCATTCGTATCCGTCTTCACAGCTGCGCACGTACTCGCTGGTGATCTCGCTGAGGCACCAACTTTCGAGCGGTGGGCCATGACACGCGGGGACTGACGGGGTGCAGTAGGTGCCTACAGCACAGATGGCGCACTCGTTGTCGGTCGCGATGGTCAGAGTCTGCCCGGCTGACAAGAGTACGCCAGCCTCGACAGCAGTGGCGAAAGCGAGGACGGACGAGAACTTCATCGTTGTTCGAGTGGGGTAGCTGGAGGCTGTTGACTTGCAGTCGATGGCGCGAATTGAGGAATGAGGATCGAGAAGGAGGACTCGGTGGAGACCGTTGGCTCTCAAGAGCTCGTGGGTGTAGCCCACCGCGGCATCCCATTGTTTGCTTTGTAGTTCTCGGTGTTCTACAAGAAGTTTCCACCAGCGCGTGCGTCTTCGCACTTGATTGGGAGCTTGGTCTCAGCATTTGGCCGTTTCCTGCGACGTTGTGCGATTCACGCTGATGTTGCCATGCTGAGCAGGCCATCCAAGGTTAGCCGGCTCAAGCAGCAAATTCCAGTGGAATTTTGATGGCAAAGTCAACGTGTCCGTGTCTGCAGAACGAAGCAGCAGCAACAGCAGGAGAGTGAGCGAAACCCCTCAGGAGCCAGCAACATTCCGGTGCACCAACGGTGCTGCTTTTCAGGGGGATTCGTTGGTCGCAACCACTGACAAACAACCATCAACACCCGCATCGAAACTTCCCTAACAAGAATCGTCTCATACATCGCAAGCAACTTGAGACTTGAGCATCCAATGCATCCCATGACTTCAACTTCGCGAACTCAGATTTGTGACCTGTCACTAACGGGGTAAAAGCAGAGGCTGTGGGGCCATCGGTAGACTCCACTTCGACATGCCTCCCACCAAGTTCGACAACGCTGTGCGTACATGCGCTTTATCTAACTGCATCCTCTCAATCCATTGACGTGGCAAATGCATTTCATTTGTGCCGCTGCAGGAGTGCGCCAAGCTGCAGCGCGAGTCGCTCAACTGCCTCATCAGTGAGTGAGACCGTGTCCCAGTCCGTTGCATTCCGAGTCTCCATCGTGCTAACTGTTGCTGCCCCCACCGCAGACAACGAAGACAACAAGAACGTGTGCCAGCCCTTCTTCGACCGCTATAAGAAGTGTCTGAAGGACCGTCGCGACCGCGAGATCGCTGAGCGCAGGGCGCGCCACCGCGGATAAGCAGACAGCTCAATGTTGAAGCCCCAACCAGTGCGTGATTACTGTATGTGGTGCTGTAGCGCTGTATGATGAAACACGAACAAAGCCAAGCTGAGTCAAATGGTCGGCAGCTCCTTGATACCTGCCTCCGCGTCGGTCTCGACGCCGACCAGATCAATCACCGCCTTGGGCTTTTTCTCCATTCCGTCCGCGATTTGGTTCACTCCGTCCATCGCAATGCGCTTGCGTGCCATCCAGGCCGTCTACCAGGACACCCACAACCAAAGACTGTTAGTTTCACTAACTGACCAAGTGGGGGAGCTCACACCAAACACGTACGCGATATTTGGTGAACTTGCGCTTCAGTGCGTCCTTCCTGCCTGGCGACACTGGAGCTTGGCCCGGTTGATCCAGCGTCTCCACCTTCTTCTCAAGTTCCGCTGCTTCCTCGTCGAGTTGCTTCAACGCCGTATCTAAATCCGCGTCCGAGATCTGTGACGTGATGCCGGCAAGCGTAGCCTCAGCGCTCTTCAGCTCCTGTTCGGAGGCAGCGCAATCCGCAGTCACGGCCTTAATCTGCTCCTCCAGAGCGAGACGCTCCTCTTCCGACGGCACCGGCAGGTTGCTTTGATTCATGTAGTAGATCTTGGCCTTGCCGTACGTCTTGCTCACCAACTCCTCCCTACAATAATAAAACACATCAGACTCACACAACCACAGCACCACACTATGCTACGCAGCCCCGTACTTGGCTACGAGATTATCTAGCAGCTTGGTGAGCGACGGCTTGGCAATGGCTCGGTGCATGTTCTCGAACACATTGAGCAGACTGTAGGGCCGATTCGTCTACAATAAATGAATAAATAATAATTCCACACCACATCAGCACACCACCTACACACACCACCTCCACCTCCACTAGACTAGACTCAATAATTGCAGCACAACCTTGCGCATGTAGTCAAGCACCGCAGCCTCCGCCTCGTCGGCCTTCATGGCCTTGGGCTTGGGGGCTGCTGGGGACTTTTTAGAGGCATTGGCAGCTGCTGGAGCTTTGGCTTTAGTGGGTTTAGTACCAGCAGCAGTCTTGGGAGTTGTCGTCTTCTTGGCTGGAGCTGTACTGGGCTTAGGAGTCGTGGCAGGAGACGGCGTCCGCTTGGGTGCAGACTTCTTGGGCGACCCGCGCGCCTTCTTGGGCTTGGGTGGCAGCTCCTCCAGGTCCGAGGCGTCCGAATCCTCAGCGAAATCTTCTTCGTCTTCTTCTTCTTCTGCCGCCTCGTCTTCGGGCGCGAAGTCGTCCTCCGAGTCCTCCTCGCCTAGAGAAAAGTCTTCGTCGTCGAAGTCACTCATGATAGTCGACCGATTCGCCAAAATGGAGAAATTCTGTGAAGGAATAATTACAATAATGACCAGCGAAGACGGGGAATTTCATTCACGAGTTCAGGGTTGGAACATCATAGTTGGTTGCCCTATTGCCCAAGACGCGATGTTGCCTCCAAATAAAATATGTTTTTCACACTGCTACCTCCTATTCTCGGTTACGCCTGCACCACCGAGACGGTGACTTCGTTTTCGCTGACTAGTTTGGCTTTGATTGCTTCAGGCTCCATCATGGTTCCGTTGCTGGCCGAACTAGGGGTTGAACTCGGAGTAGATCGATCTGCTGTGCTGTCCACTGTGCTTTCTGTGGTCGTTCTGCACAAGGTTGTCACCATGGGTTTCTCCGGGCTGTCAGCCTGGCCAGCACTGTCCGACGACGTGTCTTCCTCAATAACTTTTGGGAGTGGGGATCCAGGCACCGCAAAGAGGCCCTTGAACGCCTCGAAGTCTACGAATCCATCGCCCTTGCTGTCGACGGACGCAATCATCTCCTTCACCTCCTCAGCTACCAGCGAGTGTTTGAACACATCCTGGAGCCCAACAATCGACAGGCGGCCCTGCTTCTCGCCGTCGAGGATGCTGAACGCCTCCTTGATAGTGTTCTGGCCAATATCGCGCTGGTCCATGACAGCAGCCATGAACTCCAGAAAGTTAATGTGGCCACTCTTGGATTGGTTGATGCGCTTGAAAAGCTCGCCAGCGTCGGCATTCGAGATACCACACTCCATCAGAGCACTGCAGAACTCATCGTGCGTAAGTGACCCCTTCTTCGTGCGGTCCATTGAGTGGAAGACCTCGGCTGCCATCTCCTGCTGGATGTGGTCCTCGGAAATTCCAAGAGCCACCGACAATAACGCCGTCTGCTTCATCTTACGGCACTGACTGAAGCTCAGCATGTTTGTCAACAGCATGCGCTTGTCCGTCTGAAGGCGAGCAGCGTTGGAGCCATCGCCGTTGGTCATGTCGCTCTCAGTGAGCCACTTGTGGTCCAGCGCCTGCTCTGCCGACAGTCGCTGGTCCACGTTTTCCTTCACAAGTGACTTGATGAAAGTTATCGAGCTGGGCGAGAACTTGGACCACACATCGTTCTCAAAAATGAGCACTCCGTCATAAATGTTGCCCATAGTCTCATCTATCGTAGCGCCGTGGAACGGCGACACACCCGTGAGGAGCTCGAAGCAGATGACGCCGACGCTCCACAGATCGCACTTCTCATTGTAGTCTCCGTCCAGCACTTCGGGAGCCACGTAGTCGATCGTGCCCAGCGGCTTGACCAGCTTCTCTCCGCGCTTGAAGCGCGTGCTGAGTCCGAAGTCGCACAGACGCAGCGAGCCCGGGTTCTCGGCGTTCTCGAGCAGCAAGTTCTCGAGCTTCAGGTCCCTGTGCGTGATGAAGTTGGAGTGCAGAAATGCCAGAGCACGCAGCAGCGCGCGGATGATCCGGCGCACGTCGTTCTCGGAGAAGTTGCGGTGCTCCTGGTACAGGTGGTCGTACAGCTCCTTGCCCTTGCAGAGCTGCATGATCATGTACATGTGCTCCTTGTCCTCGTACGAGCCGATGACGCGCACGATCTGCGGGTGGTGCAGTCTCTTGAGGATGTTGACCTCGTTGCGCAGCGCGTCGCGGTCCACCTCGTTGCTCAGGGCCACGACCTTGACGGCCCACTCCTTGCCCGACTTCTTGCTGATGGCGTGCTTGACGCAGCCGAAGTGGCCCGTGCCGATGGTGGCGTTGAAGTCGAAGAACTCGTGGATGTCGTCCACGTACTTGTGCTGGATCAGGTCGGATGTCAGGTCGTCGCGCAAGCTGCCGCGCGCCTCCCGCACCGTGGGGTCGGCGGTGGAGCCCACGACGGCATCGGCCTTGGAATGGCGGCACCCCATTTTCTCTTCTTCTTCTCGTGTTGGGGACGAGAACGCCACTGACTGCAGAGAGATAAGACGTCAATGACACTGCTGGCAGGGAGCCGTATAAATATCTCGCGTCGTGCGTGACATGTGGGCGGACCTACCTCTGGACTCTATGAATAGCCCGGCTCAGGTGTGCGGTGTGTGGTGGTGGGGCTTAACACCTGGCCCAATCCTCTCCTGTCGCCTGCTGCCTACTACCTACGTCACGCCAGCTGGGCGTTTGGGAGGTTTCTCTCGCTCGGTCGGTCAAAAGCTTGCGTACTTCTTGGCGAATTCGAGACTGAGCAGCGTTAGCGTGGCGCTTGTATGCGCGCGGCTTTCCCTCATGAACGAGCGACACGTTGCGCGCACTTGGAGTTTGTATGCGCGCAGAGATGGGCGCGGCACTGGGTTGAAGCGAGCCATCGCTTGCTACGCTCGACGAGCTCAGATTCGTCCGACATATTGCAGTCTGCAGCTGCGTGATGACTTGGTTGCTGTTCATATGGCTGCCGTCCTGCAGTGCTGTCGACGGTTGCGAACTGCTAGCAGCAGCGGTTTCTCGCTCTTGAGCCGGACGTGCGCCATGGGCACCAAGCAGGCAGCAGACGTACACCTTGCACTCCGATGGTCTATTCCATTGAAACACCCACGCAGCTAGCGAGGTCTCTACCCTAAATTCTCTCTATGTCTTGGTCGCGAAGTTAAACTTGAAGTCGTCACTCGCCGCAGCGGTGCTGCCGTCGTCCGCTGTCTTCTTCCGCAGCTCGCGCTGCCGAGTGGCCGCCAGGTTCCGCCGGCCATGGCCGTAGCGCAGGTGCATCTTGGCCACCTCGCTCTCCGTGCCCGTGGCCTTGCGGAGTTTCAGAAAAGACGACGCCGGCTTGTCGGTTGTGTCCTTGGGGGTCGTCCCTTCCTGCTTCTTCTGCTTGCCAGGCGCAAGTGGCTTTGCCGTTGGAGTGACGTCGGTCGGTCGCCCACTCGCAGCGTCCTCGCTCTTC
>JAHQIV010001100.1:0-13804 GCA_030463285.1 Phytophthora europaea
TGGCAATCCGCGGAATGCTGACAGACGCTGACGGCGGCGGCCTCCTTCTTGCCCCACGAGCGGCACTAAGCTGAAATGAATCAATCCTGCCCCTGCCTGCCTGCAAGCCTGCAAGCCTGCAAGCGAGCGAGTGAGTGGGTCCTTCTCTCGCGTTGTTCAGGTATTTGACTTCTGCCGTCGGCAAAAAGGGCCCGGGTCCGATTCTATTTCGCAGCTTCGATCCGTTGGACCGTTTTCCTGCTCCTTCCCCCTCGTGGCCAGAAAGAGGCTCTCGTTGCCGGGTTGCGCTGGTTGCGGCGCCGGTCATCACGCACAAGAGCAGCGAAAACTCTCCGACCATCCGATGCTACGATGGTCCATCGTAGCAGGCGTCTGACGCGTCGCAGCTTCAAATGAACGCTGCGTTTCCCGCCCGCCACTCTCGGGACGAGCGTCCCCAACTTGTGGCTGCAGTCTCGATTTTTAAATTACCGGGAAAATAAAAACTTGGTTAAGATACATCTGCAGCGAATCCCGTCGACGTTGCTCCACCACTCACTCAGTGACTCGCTGTTCTGGGTCTTGTGGTTGCTCCAGCTCGGATATCATTGCGTCGATGCCCTCCGTGTGGTTGAGCATTGTCTGCATGGTCTCTGCTGCATTGTCGGCGATTTCTCCCTCGCTCTTCAGCACCTTTCCCTCGTCTTCACCACCGTCCGCGACTGCGGTTGCAGACGCCTCCGGGACGATCGCGTGGAAGCGCTGCATTCGCGTCAGTCGGGCCCGCCGGATCGAAATGTACGCGACCGCACAGCCGACTGCAATGACGCAGAATCCCGCCGCAATCCCGAGCACGGACAGCGTGTGGGCAGACAGCGGCCCCAGACTTGCCATCGAAGTGCAAGTCGCGACGGAGACGCCAGCCTCCTCCTCGACCCAAACCATGGGGAGCCACCCCGCTGCGAGGTCTCTGTGCCAAACATCCAGCACTTGGGAGCCGCCAACTTGCGCCGTGAGCTGCCACACAAGGCGGCGGTGCAGTACCGCACCAGTGCGTGGGTCGACATCGAACACCGACGTGGGGCTGTCAGGTGATGAGCTGCTCTGCACTACGAGGGGCAGGTCGTCACTGAGGAAACTCACGTTGAGGCTCGGACTGGTGGGCGCTGCAGCGCTCGCGACGATCCCGGTCGGAAGTCGGGACGGCAGCGTCCAGTCGGCCGCATATCGCATCAGCGAGACGCCGAAGCGGGTCGTGTTGGCGGCGAACGTGATCTGAGCCACGCGACGCGCGTAGGCCCAGTAGAAGTAGAGCTGCTGGGGTGGGAAGTCCACCGACGTGGCCGTGTTCTCGCCCTGCCCCGTGAGCACCGCAGTCGTGAACTGCGACCCGTCTGTCACTCGCACGGCGCTCAGCTGCACGTCCTCGTCCCACGCGTTCATCAGTGTCGTGTTGTCCACTTGGACAAGTCGCCCCACGACGCTCTTGCTCTTCCTGTACAGCGCTGCGTCGTCTCGCGTCGGAAGCACGAGATCAAATGCTGAGGCTCCACGCTCCGTCGACGTGGCGTTGGGCCACAGCGGCTCTGCGTCGGGGGAGTCGCTCGGTGGCGATGCAAACAGGATGTGGGACACCGTCGATGCAGCAAAGTACCCGCCCGTCGGGTAGCCCAGAGAAGACGACGATGGAGATGTTTGCGGTGGACTGGGAGGCAGCTCGAGGATGTTTGGCTCAAAGCCGAATTTGGTGGCCGCATACCGCAAGTAGGCTTGCACGTCGCCCACGTAGCTCACAGGCTTGCCGTCGAACGCCTCGAGTCCGGGCAGGTGCAGATACACCGGTCTCCGCCCCACGCCCGCCTCGCCCCGTCGATCCACACAAAGCTGCCGTTGCTCCTGGTCACTCCACTCCTCGTCGTACGCTTCGGTCAGAGTCAGCGCTAGCGCTTCACACTCCGCCAGGGTCTCGAATGGTTGGGCCAAGAACGCGTCCAGCAGCAACGCACTTCGGAAAGTACGCGGCAGTGCAGACGGAGGAGGGGCCCCGCTGTCAGAGAGACTTGCAAGGACACTGCGCTCCGGCCAGGTCCACGCTGTCGTGTCATTAAACCCAAACGCAGCCCAGAGTGCGTGCGTCTCGCTGATCGAGACGGTGTACTCCACCCCAAAGCTGCACGTGACGTCCGCGTCGTACGCAAAGCGCCGATCCCGCGCACTTTCACTGCAGAACGCACGCAGCTCAGCGAACCCCGGAGAGAAGCTGCTGGTTCGCTCAACTGCGACGCCGCTCGTCGTATCAAACACAAACTCGTTGCGTGGGAATCGCTCCGACCGAGCCCCGTTGTCGACCAGAATGTTGCGGCCAGAGCTGGAGTCGAGGACGGTGAAGTTCGCCCCCGTGGAGCTGCCGTTCACGAACTGGACAGCAGCTAAATCCACCAGCCTCAACGGTCCCGCAGCGATGTCTTGATCGCTGTTTGCTAGGCGTACGCGCTCGATCACGTATCGCTCGAGTACAGCGTGGTCCAACAACGCAGTCAGCCAAGGGACGATTTGAGACGAGATCATGGAGGTCGTGTAGGCGAGCAGAACCTCGTCACTGGCCGCTGAAAGCGACGCTGATACAGCAAGAATGCGGTCCAGAAGAGACCGTGACAGTAGTGTCAGAGCCTGCGTCTTGTTAGCCTCGTACTCGGCAGACTCGTCGGACGCTCGGCAGCCCCCCGTCGTCCGATCTGACGAAACGCAGGCGACCAACAGCGTCCGCCATAAAGCGAATCCCTTCTCGGGGTTTACCAGCGCCGCAGACTCTTCAACGTCGAGCAGGACGCGCGCTGCTGCCGCCCACCAATCTACAGTGCTGAAGAGCTTCGAGTCTTCTTGTGCTTGTAGGTCGAGCTCGCTCAAAGGGAACGCGAGGGTCATGTCCGTTGCACTCGGAAGGAGCTGAGCTGTAGATGCAGAACTTTGAGTGAGCGGGGCGATCCAAAACTCCTCGACGAACATGCGAGCGCTCGGGTGACTCGACCACGACTTCAGCCAATGTCCGACGAGTTGCAACAGACACGAGACCGTGGCGTCTGCCAGTTGCTGGTCGTCGATCACCTTGGCTGTCGGATTCCCAGAGCCAACTACGTCCGCCTCGTCACTTTCTCCACGGGCGAATGCGAGCCATGTTGATACCCCCGTCGGATGGAGAAACGAAGCTGGATTCGAGGCATCCCAAATCGTGAAAAGCAACGATAGCGATCTGGTGCACTCGCCCATTGTTTTCTCGGTTTTACTGCCCCCCAGCACTGCAACATTCGCGACGAGATTCCTTATCGATACATTTCGGGCGACCACAGAGTTCCATGGGAGGACGAAGGCCAATTCATACCCGAACTGAAGTGGGTCTTGGGATGGCTTGGCGGGTGCTGCACTCCACTCAGCTAACTGGTACACGTGGAAAAACAGGGACGACTCGGGCACTCCTCGATACCAATACGCGACAGCTTGAAGCTGCTCGGATGTCATTCCCAGAGCCTGTTCCAAGAACTGCAGCGCCAAAGCTGCCAGATCGGCTGTCGCCTGAACGATTGGAGTGTTGGGTGTTGCTGGCTGGACCAGTGCGACGAACTCGGTGAACGCAGCAGCTTCGAGCACTCCATAGCCGTCAAGCAGATGTGCGCATGGAGCTCTTGCGTTCCCGTCGCTGTCGGCCACGTCCACCATGCACCACGCGATACGACTTGCTGGATCCAAAAGGGAGCCTGTGGTCCCAACATCCCACAGATTTCTTAGCGACACTCGGCTTGCAGCGGCCAAACCAGGCGACGCTGCTGTAAAATAATCGCGATCCGTATCGGAGGTGACGGGAAAAGAGTACAAACGCTCCAAGTGAGAGGCCAAGTCCAAGCTCAGCGTTGAATCGCCTCGAAATGTTTCACCAGTTGCCCACTGCGCCAGCATAAAGTCTCGTAGTGAATCTTCGGCGGCCCAGTCAAACAGCCACCGAGCAACCCCGCGGATTTGAGCCTCGGTGAGTGTTGTCGCGGTCGTCATGGCTGTCAACAGCAGCGCTTGCTCTGAGGTGCTCAAAGCGTGCGTCATGGTCGCTGCGCGTGCGACTTGGTTTTGCAGTGGGTACTGCGATACAAGCTGCTCCGACTCGTAATCCACGCCGTCGTACATTTCTTCCCAGGCTCGAAAGCCCGTAGGAAGTCCGGCGTCGTCCACATCGCTGTCGCTTCGAACGACTGAGTACACACTGTCCGCTCTCCACAAGGATTTCGCTTGTTCTAGAGTGGGCAGCGGCAGGATATTCACTGCCCCCTTGTAAGCAGCGTTCCCGTGGAGTTCAAACCCGCGCTGGTCGCCTGCTTCGTGAATGTCTACATCCACGCGTGCCGTATCGGTGGAGATCCACGAGGACGCGACAATTACTGCTACAGCATCGCTGCTTTCCCACTGCTTGAGGTAGTTCTGAACCGCAGTCAAGTCGCTAGGCGACGAGCTTCCAACGAGCGCATCGAGGTCATCTTGAAGCGTGTGGAGGGCGGCCGATCTGTCCATTGGCGGGTACCATTTGTCAAAGAAAGCAGCGGAGTCGAGGAGACTGAAGGCTGACTGCGAGCTCCATATCTCTTGAGCCACCTCGAGGGATATATCCGTTGGTTCAGACCGGTTGAGCTCGAACGTTGCGTCCACATGCGTGACGTTGGCGAGGTACAGGTCCGGCGTGGCCAGGACACTGAGCAAGTTGCACGCCTGGTACTCCTTCGTGCTCTGCCGAGACCCGATCGTTTGCGTGAAGCCTGACGGCTCCAATCGCTCGCACAATGTCCAGTCCTCGTCAACCGTGACTGTTGTGCTGGGTCGGACGAGAGCTGCTTCTTGCACCACGTTCGCGTCAAAGAAGGCAACTGGTCGTGAAGCGAGCTGCTGAATGCCATCAAGACTTGGGGAGAATGTCGCCGAGTACGATGCTGTGCACGAAGACACAGTGGAAACCTGGGGAGTGGCGGTTGATGCCTCGTTAACCTTAGGCGTTGTCGGGCAGCTCGCGTACAGCCAATGCCCTAGAACATCTCGCTCCAGATGCTCATTCGTTTTCCATCGTTGCAGCCACTGGAACACACGCTCCATCCAAACCTCCCACGTAGAGGAAGCACCAGCACTGCCGCAGAGTTTTGCGAGGGCCGTTTGGGACGTCTGAATACTGGCTGCGTCACTGCTCTCAACTGCTGAAGCCACCGAATCCCACAGCGCATACCCCTCGACAGTAAGGAAGGACGCGGGCTGTGAAACTTCCCAAAGTTTGAGAGCTTCGCGAGGGACTTCGTACTTGGTTCCGTTCTCGGTGGCGATGGACGAGCACTCAGCCATTGTCAAAGACGAGAGAGTCGTCTCACAGCCTGTCGTGAGCTCGAGGCCGCTTTGGAGGCCATCGCGATAGGGTTCGATGTCCAGTCCCCCTGCTTCGCCTCGTCGCCACTGATCCAGCACGGTGTTCTTCACCCAAGCTGAGCCACTTTGCTCGTTTACCCAGGCAGCAACTTGCGTGACGTGGGTCGCAGTTACATGCGAGCAGCTCGTGTCGGTCATAGTCACGTTGAAAATACCAGAGCTGGGTCCTCCGCCGTCGATACGTTCCTGGCACAGCAACGCGATTGCGGCGTTCACGTCGGCAACAACCGCCTGAACTTCTGCTGCTACTCCCGCAGCACCTCCACCTGCAAGACTGATCCAAGTCTCGTAGCCTTGCGCATTCCGAAATGAGAGTTCACTCTCGGGGTCCCACAACACAATTGCAGCAGCCAAACTGATCCGATCCGCAGCATTCTGCGCGAGAGGCTCGAGCTCAAACCCGGTTGTTTCATCGTCGAGGTCGTCCGCCAAGCCCGTTGACACAACGTCACAGGAAAACACCCGAGCTGCAAGGGTGTACGTCTCCCTATTCCTCGTAAACTGAGACCCCGTAGGCGGGCACGTATCCTTCGTCACCAGGTACGTCCTTATATCCGTGAAAAATGGCGACTCCTCTGCAGGCGTCGGTGCTGTTGTCTGTTCCTGTTCATCCGGCGTCTCTGTGCACGTAGATAGCCCGGTGGCCACCGACTGAGAAGCAACTTGAGTTATGCTGCTCTCCTCTCGCGGCCAGCACGTACTTCGCAGCCACCAAAAGTAGACGGCGAGTTTGTTCAGATCGTTCTGGGCCCAACCCACCAGCCACGCACCGATAGCTTGTGCGCTAACCTCCGTGACAGCGAGAGCTTTGAGCTGCTGGGACTCGTCGAGGAGGCGAGCGTAGTTGCTCGTTCGCATCGCCTGCAGCCACCGGGCATAGTATTTTGTCGTGTCGGACGGGTGCGCTGGCATGAGGAATGACATGGAGTCTTGCGTGGCATCCCAAAGTGCGTCGCGAGCGCTCGTAGAAAGCCCAGAACCGATGTCAAGAACCGCGTCGGGATTCATCTCGAACCCGAGCTGTTCCCCATCGATGTTCGGCTCCAGATCGTAGCGCAGACAACCGTCACCACGCGGCAACTGCAACGCTGTTAAGCAAGTTCCGCGTGCCCAATGCCGAAGCGCTCGCCGTCGAACAAACCCGTCGTCTAGAAGGCTCTTGATCCACGTCGAGACGACACCCACCTCTGCGCTTGTCATACCCGCAACACCTGCAAGGAGTCCCGAGGTCACGTCAGTCGCCACTCCATCCACCACATTCATCCACTTGGTGAAACCTGCAGGGTGAACGAAAGCGCATTCGATCGATGCGGTCCACAGCTGCTGAGCTGTGGCGACGCTCACTGTCGTCGCGCTAGGCGGCGCTGACAATGGCTGGAGGCTGAACCCCGACTGAACTCCGACTTGCTCGAGATCCAAGTCTACGTCGGGGTCACTGAGATCGCTGTTGGCAGTGCGCATCCCGAACGCCTTGCGCCAAAACCTCTGCCTGTCGCGCTGCACGACGTTGCTCTGCGCCCACGCGATAATGTAGTCGCGCACCGCCATGAGCTGATCACGTGTGAGGTAGTCGCTTACCAGGGCCACATCGTTGTTAACCCCATCGAGCACGTAGTCAATGGCGGCCTCGTTGAGCGCCACGACCTGTTTCCAGATAGCGAAACCTACCGCCGTTGTTTGCGGGCCGCCAAGTCCGTCGGCTGCAGTTCGAGAGGCGTCGTAGTCAACTAACGAGAAGCGCAAGTTTGACGGCAGCGAGCCCAGCAGAATGGTGGCAGCTTCCAGGCTCAGCTGCAACGCTGACGTAGCGGGCAGCAACTCGAACCCCGTGCGCGCTTGGCCCGTGGGGCTATCGTCAATCCACGCGTCAAAGTCCGTCGGGGTGCTGCCAACCTGTCGCCAGAGATCCACCACCGCGAGGTTCGCGACGTCGGCAGTCACCTGGTTAGTCGCGATGTCTCGCGCGACGATCTCGCTCTTGATGGAGCGCAGTACAAACGGCACCGCCTCGAGACCAGCTCGCTCGAGCACTTCCTGCAGCACGTACGGAAACGCGATTCGCTGCAGCTTGAGGTTCAGCGAGCCGAGGGTGCGCGGCACGAAATTCACTCGCTGAGTCTCAATCTGCCGGCCTAGCAAGGCGGGCACGGCCTCCACCAGCAACCGACTGTACAGATTGCTTAGCACCCGGGGCACAGCTTGTCGTCGAGCGAGCGCGTACTGCTCGGCCAGGAGCCCAGGTATCGCGACGTCGGCCTGGTCGCGGAACACGTCACGCAGCATGACTGGAATCTGCTCCGTTCGCGCCACCGCCTGCATCCGCAGAAGTGCAGCAGGGAGATTCGCGTCTCCGATGCGTCTGCGCTGCCGATCGATCACTGCCGTCATGCCCTCGCGCTTCACGCCCACCACCATTTCGGGCAGCAGAGCACGGAGCGCCCGTAACTTGGTAGCAGCGAGGAAGTCGGTCTCTAGGTGCCTCGTGTAGTCGCGGATGTGCGCGTGCGCGAACTCGGCCGCGAGGAACCTCTCCGAGCGTCCAGTCTGGGCGTGCAGCTTGGTCAGGCGGCGGACGTACGAGGCGTTGAGAGTCACGACGACGTCGCTCTCGGATCCGGCCGAGCGCTCGCTGGAGAAGTGGTAGGTGGAGGCCACCTGGTAGCTCACGGCGCCGTAGCTGGCCGCGTCGTACGCATCGTCTTCGATGGCGTGGAAGTTGACATTGAACTTCCTCGACCGCTTCTCGTACGTGTACGGGCCGACCTGCGTGAGCTCCGGCCGAACTGCGCCGCCTACGAGCAGATCTTGAGCGTTTGTGAGGTTCCAGAGGTAGAAGCTCGTGAACTCGGGCGCGTCCATTGCGTAGTTGAAGCCCGACGAGTTGAGGAAGTTGGCGGCGGCGACGCCATCGGCGGCTTTGGGGACCCATTTGAAGAGCGCCAAGGCCTGCGCCTTGCGGTCGGCCTCTTGCACGTGGAACCCCAGCACGATGAGCGCCACGCCGATGGCCACCAGCGCCAAGGCCAGTCCGACACCCCACATCCTCGGCCGTTAATGCAACCGGACGCGCTTTCGTTATTTTGGCCACGGGCCACGCTTGATTGAACACGCATGACCCCCCCCCCCCCTGGACACGATCAATAACTTAGGGAATCTATTATCCTGGCGACGGCCGACGCTAGCTATGCGGCTTGGTGGCGAGTAGCGTGGCTTGCTCGCTGAAGTACAGTCGGTTGGTGCGCAGGTTGTCGAGCGTCGTCTTGGCGGCCGGAACGAGGCCGCTGATGGTCACCCACAGAGGGGCCACGAGGTAGTCGATGAAGTTCATCTGCAGGCGGCAGCGAGTGGCCTCGTCCTGCAAGTTGAGCAGGTGCGGCGGCACGTTGAGCCCGAGCTCGGCGGACCGCTCCACTTGCTGCGTGAACTCGGTGCACACGCGCTCCACCCACTTGAGCGCCACGCGAAGCGGCCGCCCCACCGACCCGAGGTCGGCGCCGTGGATGATCATGTTGAGCATGAGCTGTCGGCCTTCGGGCATGTTCTCGAACTCTTGGACGGACCCCACGACGGCCAGCTCCGACAGCAGTTTCGTGTGGTGCTTCATGTCGGTGCCGAGGATGCAGCGCACGATGTGCGTACGCGCCGACACGCGGGCGACGGCGCTCAGGTCGCGGAGGATATCGCAGCCTTTCACTGTTGAGAGAGGTGACAAATGATGTTAAGACACGGCACCAGCACCACAGCAAGCGGAACAAGCAAGAAACTTACTCCGGAGCACAGAGAACGTCGTGGCCGCGTGGTGGTTCTCGAGCACCGAGATGTCGTTGTAGCAGAGCGCGAGTGCCGAGTTCGAGTCCACCTCGAACTGGTTGTCGTTGCCCGGGTGGTCGGCATCATGGCCCAGCGCTGCAACCAGCAAGCTCAAAGCCTCCAGTTCTTTGATGACCGAGAGCACCTCGGGCGAGCGCATGAGCGCGTACGAAGCCAAAGCCACGTCGAAGCCGTGATAGAAGCTGTGGTAGGGCACGTCGCGGTATTTGTTCGCCAGCTCGCCGATAAACGCCCGCAGCGTGTGCTTCTCGATACGGAAGGTGCCGATGAGCACCAGCCCTTCGAACAACTCGTACGAGTAGTTCTCCAGCTCGGAGATCGACTTTGTCAGTGGGTCGAAGCTGTCGCGCAGTAGCTCTTCCACGTGATCAAAGCCGTCCTGACCCATTGTCATCCGATGCCATCGCGTGATCAGGGAGTGAGTGCGGCTAGCTCGTACTACCGAAGCTGTGCGGCTTCGGACGCGAGGGCGAGCGATAACCTTGTCGGCTTCTTCCTGAGTGTCGTCACTGCCATCTTCATCGTCGTCGGCTTGACCCTGTGCAGCTCTCTCGCGACGCATTTGGGCTAGTTGCTGAAGCCGCGACCTGGCAATGCGGCGCAGCGCGATGAAGCGACCCAGAGCCCAGCAGGCGTAGGCAAAGGTGCTCCACTTGTTCCGAGGTATACGTTTGGCCTCGTCAAAGCCGCTCAGATCCAGCAGCGAGTGCACACTAGCCACCTCGAGCTTGGCATCGACCCCAATGTCCGCGTTTCCTGTGCCAGGCGCAGCACGGCTGAGTTTGCCTTCAGCGTTGACCGCGCCTTCTTCACGCGTTGTCTCCTGGGCGGCACGATTGACCCAGTAGTCGGCTTGCACCTTGGCGAAGATAATGAGCGACGAGTTCACATGCAGCGCATGAGCCACGAGCCGCAAGTAGACCGTCATCACCTCGTTATCGTAGCGCGCGACTGGAGGACTTGCCGCAGGGAACTGGCCGAAATTGACTGCCTGCAGCACGCCCACCGTCTCGCCTGCGCGGTCCAGCACGGGCTGGGTAAGCAGACATTCCGTCTTGAAGCCGAACTTGGCGTCGAAAGACCTGTCAAAGCGCGGGTCTTCATACGGCTGATGCACCGTCAACGCTTTCTTGGTAGCAGCAACGTAGCCAGCGATGCCGCGTCCGTACGGGATGCGCAACCCGTTGACACTACTGAGAGAGCTGAGACTCCAGAGCTCTTGCTTAATCGTGTCGGACACGTAGAGCGTGACGTGGGCCGTATGGAACACGGCACTGCCGATCTCGCAGATCAACGACACGAGGCTCGATGGATCTCGAACCGATTCCACCAAGAAATGGGAGCGACACAGCGCCAGCAATTGTCGCTTTTGTCGGGTCGACGCGCGCAGATCATCCGATCGCTGCTTGGCCGCTAAGGCCAGCGCTATCGCTGCCAGGATGGGCTGTAGCTGAATTTCAAGCGGTAGCTCAGGCTCCACTTCGAGCATCGATGCAGAGAGGGCCTCGGCAAAGCTTGACACGAGGCAGAGAACGCCACTCGGTTTCGCCCCTCGACTGGCAGGTACGGGTAAGAAAGTCAGCGAGTGCTCCACGTCGGTCTCCAAGTGCAGGGCCGAGCCCAGAGCTGCATCGTCACTGAGGTCTAAGCGTTCATGTGACCGAACGCTTCCCAGTAGCCGCTGGAATAGCACCTTTGTAGACCCCACGAGTGCGCAGAAAGCTTCCCTTTGGTTCTCTTCGAAGCCCGATCCGTGACTAGCAAGCACGTCGCAGCTGTGTCTGTCCGTGTGAAGCTCAATCAGACAGACCCCCGACACGATGGGCGCCACTGCAATAATCTCTGCTGCCAAGTGGCCAATATCGGGAGCATGCAACCACTCCGCCTCAGCGTTCGTAGGTCTCTCGGATTTTCCTCGAACGAAGCTGGTTCGCTCGCCGGCGGTCGAGTCTGCGTTCTCCAGAGGCGTGTCCGGAGGCGGGCCCACTGCGTGCCAAAGCACTTCTTCAACCACCGATTGAAATTGAGTGTGCCGCGCAAGTGCCCGCCGTAACTCGAACGGATACACGGCGTTCTCGACTGCTGTGAGCGTGGCGTGCATAAATTCCTTGGAGAACGACAGCCCTTCTTGTGTACTTCTCGCCTCCACCACAAAGCGCGGTCGCCCGTGCTCGTCTGGCAACACTCCAGCCAGCACGCTGGCAGTCGAAAAGCCCAGCACCGAGTCCACGTCGCACGTGACATCGTACGTCCCCAGGTTTTGCAGACAGGCAACGTACGTGGCTGCGGGTCCCGTAGTTGGCGCTCCGTCGTCGTGGATGCTGAAGTGTTCAACCAGGCCGCGCAAAGCGAAGTTCTCGAGCGAGGTCTGGAAATTTACAGCAGTAGACGTGGAGCTGGCTTTAACTTTCACCACCGGAACCTCGGCCGTCGACAGCGAATACAGCACTACAACGGTAGCATCCAGTGCTGTGGCAGCGGCAAACAACAGCGAGGTCAGCATCTTCTGTAGAGACTGCTCCGACTGCGCCGCGTCTCGCATCTTCAAGGCTGCTAGCGTCTTATAGAACTGCAATTTGCGGTCCAGCTCCTGGAAGGCACTGAGGTTTTCCGATATGGTGCTGCCTGCCTCCATCACAGTCGAGTCCCAGGAGACTCGGCCCGACGACGAGCTGACCGTGAGCCTTGTGCTACTTGCCCGTCCACCGGTAGCCGCTCCCGCTGTCGGTGGGCGAAGCGGCTCCAAGTGGATGCGGCTATCAGCCAGCTGCGTGTTCTTCTTGGAGTGGGGCTTGCCACTGCGTTGCGGTGGCATCGGCACAAGCTTTTTGTCGCCTTCGTCCAGCGGCGATGGGGTGGAGATCGAGGGTAGATTCACCGACAGCGTGGAGGGTCCGGCACTGGTTGAGGCGTCGATGTGCCCATGGGAGTGCGGATCACCTTCCAGCCGTTGCAAGCGGGCCATTGTCGCGAATGCTTCGCCCCTCGCTGTTAGCTGCACGCAGCGGTTGAACACCGAGCGACCTGAGAGCGACACTCACGCGCGTGCGTGTACGTTTCGCTGGCTGTGGGGGCCGGTTTGAATGAGGCGAAACGGAGGCGATGGCTTTCTTGTTGTCCCCACACTCGTGGGGACCGTCAACTTGATGAGACTCGACTGCAGACTTGAAGTCGCAATGCCATTTACAGCGCAGCGACCAGGTGCTGAGGCGCCGACAGCGATGGCGTTTTGAGCGCGCGTTCGTTTCTGCGGGCCCCGATTCCATGTTAAGACTCCACACCGGCAAAGGGAAGACAACGGAGCTCGGTCTTATCCGCTGGGGCTTTTTCGGGCTGTCGTCGGGGCTGCAGCATTACGAAATAGCGCACCGCCGGCTTTCTCTGTCTCCTCCTCCCCAACTTGGTCCGCTCTTCGTGGAGAGTCCAGCGTAGCGTTTTGCAGTCGAAATAGCTTGGGAAACCGCTTGCTGTTGGAGTCAGGGGACTCATCGAAGCCTCCAGTGCCTTTCAGGATTGAGAATACGGACCCACTTGAATTACTCCACACGCTGCACTACGAACTTCTGCCACCTACTTCCCCTGCCTCTACATGAGCGGCTTGCCGACGGCACCGATGGACGCCAGCGCCTTGACTTCCGTGGGCTGGCCCCCGTCATCGAAGAAGCCGTAGCCCTTGAACGACGCCTGCACCGCCTTCTTCTTGGCCGCGGTGGAGTGGGGGAAGCGGATCTCCTCCTCGTGCATGAGTAGGTCCTGCACGCGCAGCAAGTACGACTCGAGGTTCTTGAGATACCGCTCGGTTTGGCGGTGCCGCGACGACGCGCAGAACTGGATGCCCTCGTCCTTGATGATGTAGCCGATACCGAACCCGTCCGTCACCACGGGGCCGAAGCCGAACAGCCGCAGGCTCGGGTTGCCGCAGTTACTTGTCGACAGCACCGAGTGGTTGAGTTTGCGCCAGGCGTCGTCCGCAAACAGCGCGGGTGTGGGTTTGGTGCCGTCGGCTGCCTTCTCGTGCTGCCAGAGGCATTCGAGCGCGTACAGGTGGCGCTCGGGGCCCTTGCCGGCAGCGCAGTCGCGCACGTTGCTCACGTGTGTGGAGATGGCCTTGCGCAGCGACCCGATCTTTTCCAGCGGCGTCTTCTCCGAGAAGAACGTCTCCACGAACTCGAGCGCGTCCGACGTCATCGCGCGTGCGGCCTCCGTGCGGCCATGCAGGAAGCGCTTGGTGAGCACAGGCTCGTAGATGCACGGCGCGCTGCCGTACTGGAAGTAGTAGGCGGCCACAAAGGCCATCTGCACGAAGGCGTCTGGGCTCATGTTGTGCTGGGTGATGAACAGCTTGCCGAACGCCGTGAACTCGAGCACCTTGACCTCGTTCTGTAGCATGAGGTCCGTGAGCTGCGCCTCGGCGAACTTGATGCCCTCCTGCAGCTCGCGGTCCAGCGTCCACTCGAGCTTGTGCGGCTGCACACGGGGACGATCGGGTGAGTCGGCCGGGCTGAGCTGCGGCGCGCGGTATGACGCCTCCAGGAACGCGTAGCTG
>JAHQIV010001101.1:0-13795 GCA_030463285.1 Phytophthora europaea
CGGGCCACGGGCAGCGAGTGCGTGCTGAGCGTGGCGCCGCTGCTGAGTCAGCAGTCGCCCGACGTGCTCACGGACTTCATGCTGGCCCCGGCGTACACGAACGTGTGGGTCGAGTGGCACCCGTACTTCGTCTGGGGCTACGACGACGTGTCGGACGCGGACCTCGTGAGCACGAGCGTCAAGGTTAACTTCCAGGCCAGCGTGAGCACGTGGAACGCGGTCGCGGGCCACAACCGCCTCTTCCTGGGCGAGTGGTGCTTCGCCACCAACGGCAAGTTCCAGGACGACCAGGACCTCTTCTACGAGTTCGCGCAGGCGCAGACGGACGTGGCCAACCAGGCCGAGGGCGGCTGGACCTACTGGAGCTGGCGCATCTACGAGGACGAGACCCAGGACGACATGTGGTCGCTGCGCGCCGTGCTGCGGGACGACAAGCTCAGGCAGATTTTGTTCCCGTCCAGCAGCAGCAGCGGCAGCTCGGCCACGACCGCTACGACGAGCAGCTCCAGCGACCAAGAGCTGCAGCAGATCACGGCGACTGCAAGCTCCACTTCGACGGAGCAGCAGTCGCGGAGGCTGTAGACACGTCTCGTGACTGTGGACGCTTAGTCCTCGCTTGATGTAAGGACGTAGGTAGAGGTGCAGTGAAGTGAAGGTACTTACTTTCCTTCAGAAAATATGATCAGTACTAGTAGGTACTACCAGTAATAATGATTTTCGAGAGACCTACCACTGCAGAGACAATGGTCGTGTTTGCGATGCCCTCAACACACCGTTTTAAGGGAGATAACAACGTTTTGACCCAAGCGAGAACACGATCGTGTCGAAACGTTGTTTGAGCCTCCAAACGACGTTTAAAGCGCTGTTTCAGTGATCAGGTAGGGACCTGATTCTTGCTCACAAAACGCGCGTTTTAGGGTTCCTAGCTTACCTGTGTTCGTGTTGGAAAGTAGATCTCTAGGAGAAACCACTCGCTGTATCTTAGCGGGCCGCTAACTTCTTGAAAGCGGCAAGTAGCAGCCGCCCCTATCTAGTGTAGCGCTACAGCTAATACCCCGCTGGTCGCGTACGCAGTCAGAACGGTTCATATTGCGCATACAGTGCGTCCGGAAATCGTCTCGAAAGAGTGGTCGATTGGATGGCGTCAAAGAACCGGTGCGAGATCTTCCTGAGTTGCCGCTAAACTAGATTTGTTTTACTGCGAACACGAAAACAGCGAAGTATCGTTTTCGGTTCTTTGTGGAAAATTGGTGGCTTCTCAGAACAAGCCAGAGAAGTGAGTTTGGCCAAAACTTCACCTCGCGCGAACTCGACCAATAACTCGTCAGAATCAAGTTTTGTTTCGCGACATCAATCCCGATTCACGAAACTGATGATGATGATTAATGTGGCCTTCTATTTGGTTTTGGTTATGTTTTGTTTTCTATAGAAGCCTGATAGGTAGTAAGACGCGAGACTAAGTCTTGTGTCTGTCTAGGGGTGCCTGTAACAGTGGGGTAGTGTTGCGGCACCGTCTTTTGAACATATTCCTTGATGACGCTCTGTTGGTTGTTTCGTAAGTCGTATTTTTTGTTGTTGGCGCATCTTGTTGCGAGGAATTTGGCGGCTTTGAGCCGGGCTTGAGTTGGTTGTTCCCACAGGATTCCAAGAAAACGCGCTCAAGAGAATCCACGCTGTTATGGTTGTCGGTGTTGGGTTATGTGCTACGGTGTTCATTATTTGTTGACAGATATCCAGGCATAATCCTTGGGTTCGCTTAGCTGGATTTCTTTTCCAAGCGCTAGCTATTGCTTGGACTTGGTAATTGCCTGCAGTTTGTACTGGGGCTCGCGTGACTTCTTCATTGCTGTGTTTATCGTTGAAAACTGCATCCACCCGGAGTCTCCAAAGCATTGTGGGTGTTGTCGTTGACCAGATCTGCCACAGGAGGTTCATAGCATTAGTATGCTGATATGTCCATCGCGCGACACACTGGTGGGCCATCGAGAGAAAAGCAATCGTAATTGGTGGCGCCACCCTACTGGCCACTGCTGATCAGAATTGTTGTACTTGACTTGGTTCTCCCTTCCACAAGCTTATCCATGATCGCCATGCTGTTTGCGCTTTGGCACAATTCCAAATGACGTGGTCAATAGTTTCTTCCATGCATGGGCATTCTGGATCTGGGCATTGGCGGTCCTGTGGCCAAGCATCATGCCTCAGGTTTAGTGCTCCTAGAGCGATCCGATAGATCGTCCAATTCTGGTAGTCGGCATACAGTCCTTTTGGATTCCAATGTTGCTCGGGGCTCTATGTCAGGGCTGCTTGCCCCCAAGGCGATATTGATGCTCGGGTTTGTAGTCTCCCTATTAAAGGTGTCAAATTGTCTATATTACACCTCGTAGCTTGAAGAGCTCTTGCAATATTCTGCAGGCCGAGACCTCCTGCTTTCACCGGCGAAAAAATCAGGGCAGGGCTGAGCTTATGCTTGGATGAGTCGATTCGGGTTTTTCCGCTCCACACGAAATTTTTCTGGATGCGTTCCAGCTTCTTCAATATCTTCTTGGACGGGACATATTGCTTCCCAGTGTACAAGATTGCGGGTAGCGCCACTGCATTGAAAAGCTGAATCCTCTGCATGACCGAGTTGCTCATTGTGGTAGGTATACGGAATGTCCGCTGTATTTTTTCAATACGTATGGTGCAATTTTCTATTGTTGTATCTCTCTTTCCGACCCAATAACCTAGTTGTCGTGTTGTTTCGTGAGGTTGCAATACAGGATATCCGTTCCATTTGGCGCCGTATTGAAGCCTATCAGTATACTTTTCTGAGGTTTGACGCAAAGGCCCGATAGTTCTCCAAATCTGTCTAATACTTTCGTCACCGTGTCAATTTCGCTGATCTTATCCATGAAAATGGTGCTATCGTCCACAAACCCCGTGAATTTGTGGCGGAAAGTTTTGGTTCCTGCTATTGGAATGCCTCGTAATTTGGGGTTCCTGTTGATTGCTTGTGCCAGTGTATCAATTGCGAGATTAAATAACAGTGGCGCAAGTGCGCAGCCCTGTCGAATTCCGGACTTAATTGTCCAATCTTGTGATGTCATTTCGTTAACGAGGAAACGTGCTGTAGTGCCCTCATGCAGCAAGTCTATCACTTTGATAAATTGATTAGAGAATCCGTAAGCCCGTAACACTAATTGCAGGAAATGTCTGTCCAACGTGTCATAGGCTTTGTGTGTCGATGCACAGTGCAGCCCTTCCATCCTCCCAGTCGTCATTTGGACTTCGTTCGCTTTTGGTTGTTGCTGTTTGAAAGATGGCTGCGGCTTTGTCTATCGAGTGGCCTCTGACGAAACCGTGTTGTGATTCACTTATCAGTTTCGGTATAATTTCGTGTACTCTGTCTGCTAGTATTCTGCCGAAAATTTTGTACGAGGTGTTCAAGAGAGAAATGGGTCTGTAATCCATAGCGTCCGTCGAATCTCCCTTTTTCCGCAAAGGCATTATAATTGCTTGTAAAAATGACTCCGGCACGTCATTGCCTTGGAGGATCGCATTAAACAACTTTGTGATCCCCGGTGCAAGTTCGTCTTTAAAATCCTTGTAAAAATCATGGTTTAACCCTGTTGTTCCGCCACTTTTGTGTCGTTTTAGTTGATCGATTGCGGCTCTGGTTTCTCCTTCGTGTATTGACGAGACGACTTTGTCGTCTTCCGCTTCCGAGAGCTGCTGATGTCGAGGAATTTTAACGAAATTATGGAAATGTTCATGCATTTTTCCCGGTAAAGTTGTAGAGTGCGAGGCTCCTCGAATATGATTCCATTCTGACGCCATTCTTTCTTCGATCGGATATTCGTCGGTGTAGAAATGGCCTGCCGACGGTTCAATAGCTGAAATTGTTTGGTCGCGTTGTCTGTCAGCGCTTCTTTGGAAAAATAATCGAGTGTTTTCCAGTGAGGGTTGCAGGTTTCTGCCAAACGAGCGTGCCGCTGTCTTGCGCGCTACTACTCGTTCTGCTGCTTGTATTTCTCGTCTTGAGTCATACGAAATTCTCGTTGCTGCCCTAATGCTCTCGAAGTACCTTTTGGATTGGCCTTGATCCTCCCTTTTGACTTGTTGAAGGAGTCGTTGCATGCCCACTATCGTGTTGTCCCAGTCTTTGGTTGGTTGCTCACAAACTTCGAATATTTCCATTAAGTTTGATATCCCGGAGGCAATGGCTTTCTGGATTCGCTTTGGGCGTCCGCTAGTTATTGGGTAGTACTGGGGTGTACTGCTCCTCTTTTGGTTTTTCTGCTCATCTGAAAGTTCCAAGCGCACCTCTTTATGATCTGAGTCCCAGGCTGGGGCATTGGCTCCGACCCACTGGACCTGGGCATAGGGATCTCTCTTGACGTAATAGCGGTCAAGTCGGCTTGCTCCAGCTTTGCTCCAGAACGTAAAAACATTGAGCGGGTCAAACTCTTCTTCTTCATCATCTGAATGTCTCGATAAAACGATTACATCTGTGAAATCGTGTTTCCTCAGCATTTTTGAAGGACTGGACTTTCGTTCGGTCCTTTACCTGCTGCTCTATTTTGTCTTCGATCCCTAGCCGGATAAAGAACGCAGTTGAAGTCTCCTGTGTAGTGGGGTGGCCTGTCACTCCTCTCAGGAACACGGGCGGGATCGGCGGAACAGCGTACAAGTCGGGATCGACTTGACACAGTAGCTGGTGTGGCACTCTAGGCAGTGGATGGTGGCGAAGGTGTGGCGACGGCGGCGAGTGGTGCTGGAAGCGAGCCAGTGGGCTAGCGCCACGTGCGACAGGGGGTAGCAGTTGAAGTTGGCGGCTGCGGAAGATCGCGAGGCGAGGCGACCTGCGAACAAGAGTGAGAGTAAGTAGGCAGAGAGGCGAGGCGACGGCGGCGAGCGAGTGTGAGGCCAGGAGGCCACGAGGAAGGTGATGCGGCCTAAAAGCGAGAGGTCCAAGTAGAACAATAGGCGCTAGTGGGTAGGAGCAGTAGGAACTAAGTGGGGGCAACGAGCTGCGGTCTGGCCGCTCGACCCCCAGTTGCGATTTGTTGCTGGACAGTACGACTCCAGACTAATACACTAAGTTCGCCGAAACGCGGGTTCTTGTGGTCTAGTACCAGGGAAGTGTCGTGCGACCAGGGATGTGTCGACTAGACACTGGAGTAAACGGAGAGGTAAGCGATTGTGGCGGGCAGTGCATGGATGAATCTCACTTTCAGTGTGGAGTTGGGTGTCTTGTACAAATATAATTTCGGGGGGGGGGCTTCCTTTTCGTCTTCGCCATCCACTCATCCAGTGACGTCGTGACTTGGTGGCAAAGCCCCTTAAATTCTGGGATGCAAATGTTTTCGCATGCTTGCTGTTTCTCGATCGGCGTGGTCGGTCAGGAACCGCGGCAAACAATTGAGCTGTATTATATATTATATAACTCATTGTAGTAGTCTCCTGTTGGGGAGGCTGTTGTTGGGATTGATATTTGTACCATCTAATATGGTGGGGATTCCGAACCCTCGTATATTTCCACGTCAGCTTCCTCGCACAAATCCATTCTCGCAAGCATCGTTTCAAGTTGGACCCACAGTCCACTTGAATCGGCCTGGCAAATTAGAGCATGAATTTTAGGCTGCTTTTCGAGGAGTTCGAAAAGCGTCGCGATTTTTCCCATCGTTGTCAGGGAGGATGTCCGGCTATCTTCTGTACAACTGCCTGAATTTCTACGTTGTACACTGTTGCCAGTATGATCATGCGTGCCAGTGTTTTGCGCTCTGACTTGCGACATAATCGTAGTAGCTGGGAATTTCCGAATTCATGTTGCTTCATTATTTTCCACATTGCTGTTGGGAGTAGATTGAGCGCGTCCATGTCTATGGCCGCTTGTTGTTGGAAGTCTCTGATGCATCCCGTTACCCAGTCCGCTGTTTTCGTGTCGGTCTCTTCTTGTTGACGAGTATAGTGTTCTAGACTCTGGATCAGGCATTCGTACCGTTCTCGCTTCGTCCATGTATCCAATTGAGCTTCAGTCATGTCGCTCAGAATGAAATCTGGGGATGCATGACTTGTAAGAGGCCCCTAAGAATATCCGGCGTGGCCAGAATGGCGGCGCTCCACTTTCCAGGCGTTGTCGGCATCGTGGGGAATGGTTCAGTAGTGTGACTTTCCCATTCGGGTCGTTGTGGTTCCATTGGGACCTAAGCAGTTTCAGATGCTGCCGGGTACTGGTGCAGTTGTAAGTTTCCCCCGTGAAGCGTCCTACCCCTTTTTGTACCCCTCCTTCACCATTGGTATCTGGCTCTCCAGGCTCTTGTGCTGCTTCCGCTGGAATTGCTTCGGACCACTGTGAGCCACTGGTTGGGATTGATGGGGATTACGAGGGTGTGAATGTCTCCTGTGACTCTCGAGACAACTACTCCCTTTGCCATGCTCCCAGTACGTCTTTGGATATTTCGTACTGCATGCACCATTGCATGACCTGTGCATCATCCTTCATATCAAGTTCTCGAAGTGGCTGGCGATGCGCTGGCACCAGTGCGTTTACACCCGCTGTTGAAAACACAGTCAATCCTTCTTTGCGGGTGCCTCCGAATTGTTCAATTTCATCGTGCTCATCTTTCTCCGCCTGCAACTGCTTCTTGTCTCCTTTGGCTTCCCCCGGATTGTCATCTGACCCTACTTCCGACTTTTTCTTGGCTTCCTTTGGTGCCTCCTGGTTGTCCGGAAGCTGGGTCTCCTCCGTGTCTTCCATTGGACAGTCCTCGTTGAAGTCCATAGCGTTTTCCAGTTCCCTACTGTTCTCTTTGCCTTCTTCTTTCGGTAGAGCTTTCTCTTCAGAGGAGAAGCGGAGCCAATTGTAGTGATTAGTCCGAAAAATGAGCACAATTGGGGGTCCAGTGGTTGCAATATCCTTATTGCACTCGCTCTGGAGTTGGGTCATCCACTGAGCAGCTTCTTCAGGGCTGAAGCTACGTTCTTTCACTGTCGTGAAATTTTTCTCATTGCACACTCGTTCGCCTGTCGTGAACAGTGAGAAATTGGCTTTGGCAACACCTTTGCTGGCTTCTACCACGTAGATGTTTCTGTGCAGGATTTTCCCCTAGCATTCGCAATGTCGTGGTAAATCCCCAGCTACGACGATCAATATAGCTATCAGGTTACGATTTGGATCCTGCAATGTCTTTGAAATGACACCGTAACGCTTCTGCTGATTGTTTTGACGTCAACTCATCCTCCTCTCCATTTTGGACTTCAAGCATCTGAACTCTGCTATGGTGAGGGAATTCTTCCTCGAAGAAATGGTTTGCCGCCGCCGCAATTCCTTTTTTCAGCTAGTTCGTCAATGTTTCATGAAGTTTGACTTCTCCTGGTTTGTTGCACTCCCGGCTTAGTGAAGCCATAACTACACTATAATATTGACAATTCCCGTTCGGGTCAACCTTCACTTCTTCAAGTCCGCACTGCTTTAGGATTTTCCTCCCAGCACTTTCCCCCATTTTCAGGTGTTTGATATTTACGTGCTTAATCCGGTCAATGTCATCAAAGGAGCATGACACTCGTTTTTCTCTGACCTGCGTCACAATCAACCACTCTGCTTTCTCCATTTGTTGGGATTGATATCGTTATTTAACGCGGTTTCTTTTGCTGGAGATTTCCTTTCATCCTGATCCTCCTCCTTTATGGGGCAGTGTTCTTGAGTACCTGGAACTGATTGGTCTTGATCGAGGTAGGCTTGCTTTCGGGGCTTTCGGGGCTGTACTTGAGAATTGACCTGGGTTTTTTTCGTGGTAGCCGGGTTTCCGGGGATGTGGTTCGGCGTCAATGGAACTATTGGTTGCCTCCCTCGCGTTGCGGTTTGCCATTGCTCGTTATCGCTCCCCAGTCGAGGGCTGTTACTGCTAGCCGGGGATTGGGGTAACAGAATGTTCTGCTCTTTCGTTTCCTCGCTTGATGAAACCTGCTCTTGGATCGGTGAGCTTTGCGCTGTCTCCACCTGCCAGTTGGTCGAGGTCATCTACGCTGGTGATGGTAGAGTCTCGACGTTGGAGATTGGCAATTTCTGTTGCCGTAACCGTGATGCAGATCCCTGGTTGCGTCCAATGGTCGCCCTCCATGTTGCATCGATTGCGGTTATGGCCACTTACCCCGCACTGGAAACACGGATACGATGCTTTTGCACTCACGTGGTGCACCAGAATCTTGACGCCATCCCAGTTCACAAATCGCTTCCCAGACAGAAAGCTAGGGCATCCTGGCCATTTAAAGAATATGTCCCATGTATCCGTTTGCATTGTGTGGCTGCCGGTCAATGGCTCTTGCCAGGTTGTGTAGATTCCTTGGAATTGCTGTCGAATGTAGGCATCGATAGCTGCCTCATCCACATTAAGTAATCGCACATGATACCGATCTCTGGGATTTTCGTTCTTCACTCCGTCTGCACCTACTTGTCTTCTCCAAACTACACCAGGGTCAACAGGTCCTTGTAAGGATGTGTGAGTATCTTCAGGGTGCTCGTTTACCAATGGAAATGTTCGGTTTCTGAACGGCAAAGTTTACACTTCGCGGCTCCATTTCGCGGCGAGTTCACGTATCCAAAAAAATATGTGGACAGCGTGGATCTTCCTGTCGTAGTCGACTTGCTTTGCTGCTCGTAATAGGGCGATTACCTTCTGTTTGATATGTCTGCCATTCTCCAGTCCCATCGTGATGTTACCCATGAGTCTGGCCTTAGACTGAAAGTCAGGATACACAGGAAATTCAGGTTGCAACTTAATTATCAATTCCCCTTCTACTTGAGCTTGAATGGTATTCTGAATTTTTCGTAGTGCTTCATTGCTGCAGATCCTCTTGAGGAAGTCTGGGAGTCTAGAACACAAAATGGTTCCATCTACCAGTCCTTTGATGATCCGCGTTTCCATTTCGGTAGGCTTGCGTAGTTGGGTGGGGAACCCATACGCAGTGTCACAGAGGCGTCGTAGAGCTTCAACCTCTTCTGGAGAATAAGTTGAGCTTTGGAATCGAAACATGGAAGGGGGTCATCACTTATATCAACGTCTTGGTCTGCATTTGCGGGAGCGTGTTCTGCTGCTCGGATGGCCCACATGTTTGTCATCGGCTGCAGAGTCACCTGTGCCGTCGTGATACGGTGCTCGGAGACTTCGATTAGCGACCTGCGGGACTTGTAGATTGCTCGAGTGATGTCGTTGAGTCTTCCCTTCCATTTGCGAGCATCCGCTCGTCCTACTTTGCGGTCTTGAATGAAAAGTCGCAGGAGTGCTTCAATTTCATCTCCATTTAGTTGAGGGTATTGGCTCTTGCTGTCATCCAGCATTTCGGCAGGGTGCGATGTAAAAACCTGAGCAAACATACTCTGCATGTACTCATTTGCGCTTTCCACTTCCTTTGCAGCTTGATTGTCCAGGTCCTTCATTTCCGCGTGCAAGTAGTTGTGCATCTCGGCGAATGTCAGGACTACGGCTTCCGTGTCGTCGAATTGCGGAGGGTTGTCGTCTCGGCTGTTTGCTGTTTCATCTTCCGCCGTGCTCTCTTCCTTGATGGCCGGGGACGGCGGGTTGGACTCCGACTTCGCTTCCTCTTGGTTATCGTTCACCCTTTCGTCCGGAATGCGGGCCGTCTTGTTTGAGTCCAGATCAGACTGTCGTCTCCGTCGCTGTCATTATTCTCAGCTTTTGCCTCCGGTCTACGCTTCACCCCTACTATCGGCTCAGGCATATAGCTGTCTTCATCACCTTGTGACAGCTGACACAGGTTTACCTCCGCAGGAGGTGGTGGCCCGAGCACCTCCCCGCCCGGGGGTTCCTCCTTCTGCTGCATGAAGTTCGTCGGGTGGCTTAGGAGATCAACCGACTTGCTTCAAATACAGGCTTCAATAGTTTCTTCAAGATTCCGCTTTGAGTTCTTCTCTCTTTTAGTAGCCCCTGACTCTTCGTGTGGTGCGCTCCCAGTCTCCACAGGTTTCTCGGCGATCTTGCGTCTTGAACGAAAGGCCGCTGAATTGGAAGTGAAGCCGATTCAAGAAACTGTTGCCCGATATTTGGCGGGGATGACTCTTGCGATATCAGAATCGGTCCGCTACAGTATTTTCGTTGAGAAAAGCTTTCTTGAAAGTGCAAAAAGGATTTATTGCGAGTACAGCCTTAAAACGGAGGTCTTGCGAGTGCAATTATGAAATCGGCGGTATTGAAAGTAATGCAAAATAGAGAGATATTAAAGAGAGCTATGGCATGTGCACATCCCGCAGGGGGGAGGTATTGCAAGTGTAAGTTCTGCTGCTAAGGTTGCGGTAGCTGCCCAAGAGAGCGCCGAATAGGTCACGTCCAAAGAGGCCTCAGAGAGACCGTTTGCAAACGAAGCGAAGCGGAGGTCTGCAATGGTCGGCGTGTGGGCCGGAGTAGTTGCCCTTACAAGAAGGTTATATCTATTTACTGACGCCTTGCCCGCCATGAACGAAGCGAAATTGGCGGTGCAAAGGAGGAGAACATTTGCCAGTATTGGCTTGCGCTTTTACACGTCGCAGATGAATTAGCAGATAAGCAACGCCATATGGCAGTGGACCCTTCCAAAAATAGCTTAAGACCGGCTTAAAGTGTTTCTCTAAATTCGTCTCTAAATATAAATTGTGTAGAGGTCGATATATGTGAAAGGTCGGCCTGATATGGGGACCAGTTGCTACATTAGGGTTGTTAATACTGGAATCAAGTCAACGTTTATGCAGTTGCACAATGACAGGACGAAGCGACCCCTCGTCTACGCGGACGAAAAAATCGTCTGAGAAACTATAAGCTTTCTTAAATATATTTGTGCGGGTGCTTATGACGTTTTTGAAAGGCGTCCAGTGAAATGCAGTCGCATCAAAATTCAATTATTCCTGCACTCGCATGAAATCCTAATTGTGGCTGTACTCGCAATAAATCTTTTTTGCACTTTCAAGAAATCCGAACCCATTTTCGTTGCCCTTACGCACTTCAGTTGTTCAGCAGCACTCTGTTTACTACGAGTGAAAAATAACGGAGTGTATCAATCGACTTTTTTTCTGCGGATATTAATCAAAAGGCTTTTGCTGAAACGATTTCTTTCTGACACGGTTTGCTTTAGTTTGCGGCCGCAATTGCAACTGACGTCAGCAGCAGGGTCAAGAACGTATTCATCGTGAAGAGCGAAAGGGCCGTCGAGGTGCCTGCGTCACCAGTTGGAGCGGTTGTAGTTGTCGCAACGGTTGCCGTTGTCGACTTGTTCGTGTTGGTGGCCAATTTTGCAGCAAACGGATCGAAGTATACCGGTTCCCCAAGCAGAACATACTTGGCAGCCTCGGTGTCGTACTCAATGTCGGGGATGCACACTCCAGTATTGATACTCACATTGAGACCCATAAAGACTGACCAGTCCATCGCGTCACAAGCCGAATTAACAGTCAACGCCGCCATCGACTTGTCCTCAGCTGCCCAGATTTTCATCACGCCCAGCGTGAAGTAGTGGCACCCAGAGTCAGCCAGATACTCGTCGCTCCGGTACAACTTGTTGCAGTAGGCGCCCTCGTAGTATTCGACCACGAAGAGGCGAACATCGCCAAACGTTGACTGCAGATAAGCGTTTCGGCTATAACTGCAGATCCCTTGACCGTAGTAAGTAGTTCCCGCCCCAACCATGAAAGGGGTGCACTGTTGGGCTTCGTCACAACCTCCTTCTTGAATCACCACCGTTGAAGCATTCGAGCACCCGGGCTCATCGTGGCCTGTGAACACGCTGACACGATTATTATTGACAACAGAAGCGGAGCCAGCGTCAAGAAAGTCGGAGTTCGAGACAACATCGGAGCAGTCGACAACAGAGGGCTTGACGGCGAAATCCAGCAGAACAGTGCACGATACAGCGAGAAATTGAACGCGTCGCTTTGCAGGACAATTAGGTGGACTCAGTGGGTGACGGGTGCGAGGTGCACCAAGCTCACCTCGGAGTCTTATCCAGCCAGACAAGAATTCCACGCTTAAAATGGTTGTTTTTGTTGTTGTTTCAGTGAGGTTACATTTCGGTGATTTAGAGGTACTAACGACTAAGAGAATGCCCCCCCCCTCTGACGCTTACAGGTCGTCCGAGGTGTTGTTAGCTATGGGGAGCCCGATGCTAACATATGCGCGTGTGTTAATTGGCGCCGAGGTGAGTAGGAGGCCGGCGAGCCCCCTCCATATCCGGATTGCCCTGGGATAAGAAGCAACGAAGTGCTTACATCACAGTCCAACAGGGATTATTGTGGAGTGAGCGCGCTGTCCGATCCGGTATACCGGTAGTGTCAGATGGCCTGTCAAACCGATGCGTTTGGACTGAATGATGGGATCGCAAGTGTGAAGGGTCGCAGATAAAACCATATAACTGCTAGATTATATATCGTCGTAATTCAATGCTCCTATCCCAGCCTTCGCAGAGCCCTAGTTGTCTAACCAGTGACCCACATCCCCTTGGAGGGCTTGGGTCACCGGATCCCAACGCGGAGGCAACCGGGGGATGTCTGCCGCTGTTATTTCGATGCCCTTCTTGAGATCCATGACTATGTTCGCGAGCCTGTCGGCCATCTTGTTGAAGTGTCTGAGGTGGTGCGTCCAGGACGTAATCATCAGCCGGTCCGCCAGCATGCGGCATTTTTGTTCGTACCGTCCTTGTAAGTGTCGTGATCTAGTAATCCGCCGCTTGCTTAACTGCGTGAGGATGAGCTGACTGTCGCCCACGACGTTCAAGCCGTAACGCTGGTGTCTAGCAGCGTACCTCAGACCTACCAGGAGGCCTTGATACTCTGCCACGTTGTTGGCGGTGCGAGTGGCGTACGATACGCTAGCCATCCACAAAATGGCAGGAGAAGGAGCACCGCCGCCCATCGTTATAATGACCGCGCCGGCTCCGCCTGGACCAGGATCCACGCTTAAAATGGTCTAGCGGCTATTTTTGCTCGCATTTTTGTTACGGGCCTAAATTGTAAACAAAATGTCGCTTGGTGCATCTTAGGGCCTGGTTCGTGTGTCTCGGTCTGGTTAAATGACATCTAGGGCTAGGTTATACACGCATTCTGATAGGCTGAAATTGCTGCTTTCTGGACCTCACCCGACTCCTGAATTAACTCGACGGGAGATCGAGTTAAAGAGAAAATGGAGGGTCATCACTCGCTGGTGCAGATAGTGACATTGGCGCTATGCGGTGCTACTGTGATGCTGGCTTTGGCGGGCGCAGCAGCTGCGACGAGGAGAAAGGAGGCTGTCAACCGCTTCCACGTTCCTGTTCGTCTGGACGTGCGCACAGCTATGACAGACCCTGCCTGGAACCAATGGTTTAAGCTGAATTTGCGCTGCTCGCAAAGGACATTTGAGCTACTGTGCAAGTTGCTAGAACCTCATTTTGCACTTACTAACTATCAGCGCTATAACTTTGAAACACGCTTAGCGTGTACCCTCTATCATCTCGCCTCTTCCGGGGGCTACCGCGAGACAGCGGCGGCTTTGGGGGTCTCTAAGGCGTGGTGTATCAAGGCGGTGAACCAAATGCTGCGCGTACTATGCGGATTGAGCACAGATTACGTGAAGATGCCGACCCAGTCAGAAGAATGGGAGCAGATAGAAGAAGGCTTTCGTAGTATTAATGGATTTCCGTGGTGTGCCGGAGCTGTGGACGGCACGCTAGTTGAAATTCAGAGGCCTCATCACTGCGACGGTTGGTATAACCGAAAAGGTGAGTAGCAACAGAGATAGCTGTGTCTTTTTCGTGCTAACAAATTCGCAATTATTATTTATTGCGTGCTGCTAGG
>JAHQIV010001102.1:0-13794 GCA_030463285.1 Phytophthora europaea
GAAACAGGCCCATAACTGGCAGAGTGCACGCAACTGGCACCGTACCTTACTAGCGCGAGCGCTGATGATGATGCACATCATTTGCCGGTCCAGCAAGTCCAGCAAGGTTCGACAGTATTAATACGTGGTATTAATACATGTACATGTAGACTATACATGTATTTGGCAAGTAGTCTACAACATGTGGTGTGTGGTTAAAATTACCGAGAAGCTTAAATACTCCCCGACTTGAGCAACCAAAACATAATAATAATATGGAGCGATAATAATATTTTATTAATACTTCCTGAAGTATTATTATTGTTCCATTTGATCTGGTGAACCGTCGGAGTATCACCATGTTTATTCTCGCGGGGCCACGTGGCCGATACGTTCTTCTCCTAGGGGTGGCAGGACACCGTTTTCCGTGGTGATCGCATTCTTCAAGCCGAACTTGCGGGCCCGCTGGTCAAGCTTTTGTACAAACTTATCAGAACTTATTCCATCGAGGGAATTTTATGCGGCGACGGCGATGAACGGATTCCGGCGGACGTAGTAGAGGAGGTATCTGTGCATAGCAAGAAGACATGAGGTTTGTCAGCGCTGTTTAGCATAATTCCGCACGAGGGAACGTACGCTTGGGAATTTTCAACTTCGTCAGCTAACACGGTTTTCATTTCGACGTCGTCGAAGAGAATCCACTGCTGCTGCTTGGAGTTAGGACTTTGAGCGCTGGAAATTTCGTCACGCACGTAGGAAGTGTAGTGACCGCCATTCACCGACTCCCCGTGGTGGTTCAAGACGGCGACGAGGTCATACACGTACTCGCTTTGGTCACCTTCTGCTTTTCCTGGCACGGCTCCTTTGCGGTCTCCTTTCTTGCGTTTGCTGGATTCGTCGATACCCACGGACGTAAATGGCCTCATGTTGAGTCCTACCAGGGGGAACTGCACAATCTGCATGAGCTTCTGCTGACGGTAGAAGTCGAGGCGGCGAATATGGAACACTAACACGTTTGGCAGTGTGTGTAAATTCAGACTCTTGTAGTTGTTCTGGTACTTCGAGCACCGCCGACAATACACTTGATTCGCCCCGCGAAGTTCCTCCTCAGCAGCGAATTGACGCATAAGTGATTCGAGAGATATTGTGGACATACCCGAGGATTCATTCTTGACAACTTCTCGCTTTTCATCCTTGCTATTTCCATCGTCGAGCGATAAAGACACATCCAGGAACGGATCGAATTTATGTGAAGCAAACCCGCAGCCCCCGCACGCCAGTTCAGATCGTAACACTCCAGAGAAATGCTGGTGTACAGCGCAGTCGCACAAACTGTGTCCTCGTGGGGTGAATCTCGGCGAGGCTCCACCGTGGACGAACACACGAGGGTGCGTGTGCGAGTGCAGTCCACCCAACAACGCAATCAACAGCTCATGTGCATCATGCTGAGCCGTACCAATGAAAGACGGGAACGCGTTCCACATCGCCTCTAGTATCCCTTGCGGTGCAATAGGGGACGCCGCCAGCGCTTTACCCGGTAAATGTGCAGAAGGAGGCACAAGCAGTGCCATGAATGCAGCGAGTTCACACCCCAGACAGACCGTGATCGCAGGATCTGGCCCACGCTTGGTGTCGTTCTGTCTGTCACCATCTTCGTCGTCCTCCCCCTTCTCACCACGCTCTTGCTGCTTCTCCGCTTTGAGTTGCTCCTGCTTTTTCAGTAAGAGTCGCTGTCTCTGCTGCTGACAGATCGTAGTGTCATGACTTCTCGCCACGAAGAAGTAGTGCTGCAGCATGGGGTTGTGCGCCAAGGCCTGCAGCACCGAACTCATGAAGCAAGTGTTCCCCATGTTCACCAGTCCGCGTCGGAGCAGCCTATGAGACGTAGCCATGCCTCGCAGCTGGCGCTTACGTCGTCGACTACCACCCCCCATGGCAGCATCAGGATAGATAAAATCTCGACAGCACGCGCAGTAAAGCTGCCGCTTCCTCTCCATCACAGCTGCAACAGCAGCAGCAACAAAAACAATAAAACCACTCCGAAAGTTAACTTTACCCCTCTATAGTAATAGTTACTATATCCACGCACCAATATTGTGGTTGTGGAGGATGGCATGAGCCATGAAGCTGCCGTCGTCTTCCCCGTCCTCGATCTCCTGCATCTGCTGTCTGGACGCTTCCCTTGCACCGCGAAACTTGCACGTCAGACAGCGATACACCTCGCTCGACAGCTCAGCACTTGCCTCCTACAAGGAATAATTGGAATTAATAAGTAAAATTACAGGATTTCGCCATGGGAGCCGCTAATTCCTACCTGATCCACCAGATAATGCTGCAACTGCGCGACATCCGCGGCGGTTTCCGCGGCTTTCCCTGCTAGAAGCTGCTTCGACGTCGCCGCGTGCTCCTGTCTGAAGTGCACGCACACTGTCCCGCTGCTCAGCAGTCGCCCGCGCTTCTCCCCCGTCCTCGAGTCGCCCTCCTTCATCATCTTGTCTGCTGCAGGATACCGTAGTACTTCGAAGTAGGATATAGTACCTAGCTCGGATTGGTTGAAAATATTGACTCTGATTGTTTTATGCTTCTCAGTGGGCGTCATTCCTGCAAAATCACCGAATTTTCCAGCTTTTTGCGGAGTTCTCACGACTTCGACCAGGCCAAGCTCTCAAAAGTGACTGACTGTCCAGTGGTCCAAGCCAGCAGCATCTGAGATCCCACCGCACGACTGTCGAGGATGAAGATGATTCGGAAAAAAGGGCCTTGAGTACCGAGGAAATGGAGAGGATGATGAAGGAAGGAATGAACGAAGCTGCTTTCGCTCAAAGGCTGGGTGTTACCGACGAACTGAAGATGGTGGAACGGGCTTGGCCAACTTCATGAACACCGAAACATACCAGAAGCTGATCGCATACCAACACTATCTCATCTCAGCAAAGCAGCGGAGTGGGAAGTCGAAGAAATGGTGGTCGAGGTGATCTACATCCTATATGGATAGGTCCCTTCCAATTGACGGATATCGGACGTATACATGTAGATAGGTTTCCACTACGAATTTAACAGAAGGCTATCGACTTTTGCTAAAACAAAATGGTGACATTTAATCCAATTTCGCAACAGCATAGGTCAAATGCGTTGTTGTCCGCTCAAAACCGGGTGGGTTGGACGAACGTGTTTGTTGTTTTGGCCCTCATGATTAGATATGAATTATGATGAAGTGACAGATCTACAAGTCGAACAGAAGTGTTGGTGGCATTATTGGAAGTGCTTACTTCATCCATTAGGCTATGTGATATCTGTTGCTCATGTGGTCTGCGGTACTGTGGCGGGAATCACGAGGGCTATCGGAGGTGACGAAGTCACTGAGCCGTCGTCACTCACTTTGAGCATCATACGCTTCTCTTCGTCATTATACAGTGCTGACAGTGGCGTTGGCACATCGTGTACAGCTGGTGCTGATGCCTCCAAAGTCGATGGTGGCTGCGAAATTAGTACAGCCATGCACGGTCCTTCTTGTGTTGGAACTTGTGCTGGGTCTTTGGTAGCGTCTTCAGTTAGAGCCACTGTCGGTGCTTCCGGTCGAGCGTTGCCGCTGTCTTCAACGTTGGGGATGGTAGCTGATTGATCTGGGGGTTCTGTACTTTTAATCTGGACAGAGATTGCAGCGCTCATTGCAGCAGTGATACCGTCAGTAGAGTGCTTTCGATCTTTGTGGTGCTTTGCATCTATTGGTGCGTCTTCTTGAGCTGGGTTGTGGCAAGTTTCTCCGTATAACATTGCTGCAAGCATCGGCGAAGGACCCATATCAACTGCAGGAGGGGGCTGATACTGTTCTTCCCAAAGAGTTTGGATAGGCAGCAGCACAACGAGGCGGAAAACCTTCCAGCGTTCAAATGCCGAGTTCCCCATAAAGAGCTGCGCAGAATGTGCAAATGCACTTGTGAGTGCTTGATCTAACGAAATGGCAACGTCCAAGAATGCAGGAGGTGGCAAGGTGTTCTTCGTATTTTGAGTCGCGATGACATCTTGTTGAGGCACCGTTGTCCAACCAAAAGCTTGCAGTACGAAGTCAAGTACGCCGCCCAGAAGCAAATGAACACGCAGTGGGTCTGTAGGGGAGCGAAACGCGGGTAGCTCTTTGCCAAACATGTACGGCGAGTCCTCAAGAGCGACAATGAATAGCCGTGCGATGGCGCAGTGGAGGATCGACGCCTTCGGAAACCGCAAGATCAACTCAAGAAGTGCGTCCAGCGTTTGGTTGCGAATCAAAAGAGTGTCAGCCACTGTGCATGATACGTTAAGTACCGGGAGCATGAGATACACAAGCTGCACATGCGTAGCTTTGAAGCGCCACTGTAGAGATGCAGCGTCTGGCGATGTCGACGAGAAGAACGCGAGTAGCGTCGGAAGGTGCGAGAGAAATTCGTGCCAAATCAGCGGCAGGTCTTCATGCGGACTGCCCTGTGTGCAAGCAGTAACTACTGGATCTCCACTTTCTCCTGTTTCCGATTGATCAGCTCGAGCGCTAGTATCTTGAATTGTTGCACTAGCTCGACAAAATGCCGCCTTAGTGACACAACCACACTGCGTTTGTTGCAGCAAAGAGTTGAGAACTTTCAACGCGTACGACTCGTTGGCGAACAGCGTTGGAAGCTCACGCAAGTCCCGCACGGCTGCTTCAATGAGTTGTTTCACACTAGGTCCAGACTCACTAAGGGACAGCATCATCGCAAAACCCAAGCTACCTTCTCGCTTCTCGTGGATGAGGTCGGTAAGTAAGTCGCAAGTAAATACCATACGTGCGAATCGTACAGTATCGACATCTTTTACCACTCGTTGGTGAAGTTTTTCATGCACGCGTTCTCGTATCTGCTGGGCAGGATTCATCGGAGATAATTGCAGGAGTGCGAGCCCCACAAGCGCTTCTACTTCCGGTTCGGCGTCTGCCCCCGGAAGCTCATTACACAAACGCACTATGACATCTCGCAGCGGCTCGTAAAATACTAACAACAGCAGCGACTCGAGAAAAGTTTTCTGCTGCCGAATGCCGGCATCGAAGAGCGACATGAACATCTGAGGAGAATATTGATCCATGAATGCCGTGAGGAAGCGAGAGAACGCCTCGAGCGTCATACTGTCACGCGAGTTGAACTCGGCTAGAGTCCGAACTACCAAAGCCCGGGGTTCGCCTTTCAGAGCACTTAGAGCTGCCAGAAGCTGGTGCGAGAAGCCAGAGCCACACAATACCCAGTGTGCTCTGAATGCTGTCGCGTATTCTTCGTATGATGGCGGTTCTCCCGGCTCTCGAGCTGCTGCAGCGGTGGCTTTTGCTGTTGGGGTTGGCTCTTGGAGCATCGAGCTGATCAGACACGTCACTAGACCAAAGTATGGTCAGCTCACACAGACCAAGAGCGAGTTTATAAAAGTTCTTACAATTTTCTGGGGCCATGAGGAACTCAAGTACAGGTAAATACTCGTCCGAGAGGATGGTAACTTCGCCTAGCACCTTGACCATGTCCTCCTGGTGGAGAGCGACCATCACACTACGCAGCGCCAGAATTTCAGCTAAGCGTTCTTTCATCGTGACGGGGAGTCGACTATCGCCCCGAGAAGCGCGGAGTGGGAGCAAAAGCACTATTCGTCACCAATGCTCTTCCCGGCTACGAGGCGGTGACAAGGCGTTGGCCAGACCAAGACTAATAATACGAGCCTATAGATATTTTTACCTATGCCAATCAGCACAAATTCCTCCCAACTCGACATTCTACTGATGAATTTCAAGCATTCCATCGATTTTGTTTCATGTAATAGTGCAAATTTCAAGTTGTTTTGTATTCATTCACTCATCCTCTAGAGCAGTTCAGGTTATCAAGCACATCAATGGATCCAGTCCTTCTTGAAGTCAGCTCACTTTTGCTCACTTGGCGACTTGATTCCACCGACCACCATGGAAAAAACCTTCACGAACGCCAAATGGTCTGCACATGCCAAGACGTACAGCTCCGTCTTCGGCTCCTTAACTGCTCGTTGGGCGGTGGACTCGCTGCAACTCGCGCACCACGAGATCCTGCACCAGCTCCAGCAGCACGAGTCCAAAGCTTCCAACTCCCCCACTGGTCCGTTCCACTTCCTGGACGTCGGCTGCGGGCCCGGTGTGCTGAGCTTCGAGTTCGCACGTCGGTACCTCGCCGCCCCCACTGCAATCCGCATCACTGCGTCGGATTTGTCCGAGGGCATGTTGCAACAATTGAGTGAAAAACTGCTCGAAGACGCGACGTTGAGCGCGTTCGGGGACCAGTTCACCACCTTGCAAAGTGACGGGATGGTGCTGGACCAAGTCCCCGACGCGTCGGTGGACGTCGTGGGCTCCAACTTCGGGTTGGGGATCTTCCCCAATCGCACCCGCGGGTGGGTCACCGCCCACCGCGTGCTGAAAGACGGCGGGCTGCTGGTCGTCACCGCGTGGGACGAGAAGAGCTCGCAGATCACGTGGTTCGATGCGTTGACGGACATTTTCAATGCCAAAGGGGGGGAAGGGGAACCGATCGGACCCCCGTCGCTGATTGCAGCCACCGACCGAGAGAGGATCATGAAGGAGCTGCAAGAGGCGGGGTTCAAGCAGGTCAAGGCGTTCCGCACCGCGCACACCATTGTGTTCGATGATCCCAAGGCCATGCTGCAGGCGAATATGAGCAACCCGTTCGCGGCCAAGTTCCTCGAGAGGTTGACGAAGGAGGAGATGCAGGAGACGCTGACCAAGTTGTTGGAAAAGGACGCGCAAGAGAATTTCTACCAGGAAGGGTCAGATTTCAAGAGCGACAGCGCGGATCCGTTCGCTGACGGACAACCGCGGCTGATCCCGTTTTCAGCGTACACCATTCTGGCGCGGAAGTGAGTCGAAACAGTGAGGCGATTGGAGACTTGCTTCTGGTTTTCCAGCTGATAGGAAGTTTTTCGATAAAGCATCTTCAAATGAGGATGAGATGTTCAGTTGGGCGAGGCTTTCGCTTCGCCGAAGTCACTTGTGCCAGTTATTAACGCGATGCTAAGCGTATCCGGCGAGACGGACAGCAGTCGCCAGTATTTGTAATGTCTTGACAAAGAACAAGACGGTCGTCTTGACTCCTCTCGAGCCACGTTTATTGTTTGACGAACTACTAACGACTGGTATTGAAGCCCGATGAAGTCGGAGCGAAGCGGGTTCCTGACCCCTCACATGGCGTCGTATCTCTTCGGCGCCGACTCGAGTCTTTGCGTGATCGCACACTGTTCAAACACCTGGCAGTCAGGTATCACCAGCAATGGCGACGTCACTTCTTGAGCGCGTTGTCACGATCTTCGCGCTGAGTTTCGTTCATTCCACGTGCAACGTGCTAGCCAACGCCTCGACCGATTTTGTGAGTGCGTATTACCAAATTTTCTGGTACCAAACAAGCCAAACACCTGAGGACGACGGCAACAGTAGCGCAAATTCACCAATTCAGCTCGAACAAGATGCGCCTGATGAAATAATTGCGCGCCTACAGCATTTCGGATTGAGCTTCGATTCTCTCCCGGGTCTTCTCCAGCGGGCGCTGCTTTGGGACGGTGGATACGCGTTTGGTGACGATGGAGTTCTTGCAGAAATTTACACACGTTGTGACACTAGCAGCTATGGCGTTACGATGGATGACCTCGCACTGCAGACCGAGCAGGTACAAGCAGCAGGTTGCGACGTTCAAAATTGCTCGGCTGATGACCGTGCGATGGTTGCTTGGAGCTTGTCATCCAATTGTGGACCCAACCACATTGATGACATCGTGCAATGCGCGTGCGCGTCAGTGAAGCTGAAAGCAAATGCGGCTCCTGTGTGGGCGACCGGACCACAATTGTCCGATTTAGGCAACAACGAAATACCTGACGCACTGGTGCGACGTCATACGTGGAGCGACAGCTCTGCAGGTCGTTCAGCAATTTTATTTGCAATCCACACGGGCAGTGAGTTTCAAGACGAGCCATACTCAGCACAAATGTGTTCATCTGAAACTTCGACGTCCTCGCTGGTAATTCCGTGTATCGAGTATCGCGAGTCCGATGACCGATGGTGTCGACCGACGAACTCTTCATTGATGACGAAATGGTTGAACGAGTACGTAGTTACTCTCGTAGAGGAAAAATACGCTGCTTCTGCAACGCAAGAGCTTGGATCAGAGGACTACAAGTCAGATATCAGCGCCAGTTTTCAGTATGACAGCGACAATAGCGCGACGGATGATACCAACGTGACCAGGTTGCAACACGATGATTCTACACCTGGAAACTGGCGACAAACAATCCCTGTACTGATTGTTGGAGCTGCTGCACTGCTAGTGACAGGTATCGCCGTCTTCATTTATCTCCGACGCCGCTCAGAGCAGCGGAAGCACGATACGCAGAACTCTGAGGCGCACCGGATCAGCATGAGTAGTCATCAGAGCATGAACAATCCCCCCAAACCGCGCAATGAGCCATTAGTCGACAGAGAAGACGTGTTTGGAAACCCGCATTCGATGCGCGATTTTCTCGAGATATTGTCGTCCTCGCCAACCGCCTGGGAATCTTCGCCTCTGTCGTTGTCGTTAGCCTTGACTGCCGAAAGTCTCGCGTCTGGCAGTCCCAACAACGATAAGCTTACAGACAGGGAAGTTCTGACTGCGCTGGCCAATGATCCGCAGCTGAAGCATGCACAGATACCGTTTGAATTGCTGCAATTCCACCATCTGATCGCCAGGGGGTCCCATAGTGAGGTGTGGTTGTGTGTATTGCACGATCGCTGCGTCGCTGCCAAGCGTTTGCCCAAGGAACAACGGAGAAGTTGGAACGAGGTTAAGACGTTCGTTAGGACAATTCGACTCAGTGCAGCTCTGCAACACCCGAGCATCTTGAGTTTCGTAGGCGTTGCCTGGAGCTCACTGCAGAATTTGTGTCTCTTGACGGAGTATCTGGAGCTCGGCGATCTGCGAGAATATTTGCTTCAGTCCAATCAGAACCGGGACCAAACGGAAACGTATGAAGACTTCATGTGCTTCTCTCTGTCGTGGAAACGCGAGAAGATGCAAATTTTGCTCGACATCGCTCGAGGTCTGGTCTACCTCCACCAAAATCGTATCATTCACGGCGATCTCAAGGCCAAGAATGTGCTGCTCTCCGCTACAGTGGACGCGAAGTTGGCTGGTTTTGGGATACCAGAGCAGTTCAGCGAAAACGCTTCTAAGACATTCCAGCGGGGTGGAGGGACATCGCCATATTGGACAGCTCCAGAAGTTTTGGCTGGTGGATCGCATTCGGAGAAGACCGACATCTACTCACTTGGTGTCTTAATAACTGAGCTCGATACGCATCGATTACCCTATGCTAACGCAGTAACAGCTCGTGGTGAACACATGCCACCCTTGCAAGTGCTCCAACACGTCATCTCCGGTCATTTGAAGCCCACACTTTCATCAACTTGTCCGGATGAAATTGCCGATCTAGCGGAATCGTGTCTTCATCATGACCCAAGATCCAGACCGACGGCACGAGATGCCGTGCAAGCTCTTCGTAGTATTCCGGGTGTTAATCTTGATGAGTTTAGTCTATAACTTATTTTCTATATGGCTCGCTAGAAGAAAAAGAAACATAAGTTCTTCAAATCAGCTTGCACTAAACAAACGTCTCAAAGTTCCAAACCTGAGGTTCTGGTAGCTTGTAATTTGAGGCCCATCGATGGATTTTAGTCTTGAATAACTTGGAGACATCTTCATGCTGGAGTCTTTCAGCTCGGAAGTTTTAATCCCACATGAAGAACGAGGGAAGCAAAAACAAATCGCCAGCGCATGTTGATCTAGCCTTACCTGTGATCATGTTGGTCAATGCCAGCTTGGTGTCGCTGGTATACTGAACCACCGTGACCAAGTTCCGACGACTCGGAGCTAACCTTTTAAAATACATCGCGTCTCTTCACTATCTGTTTCTGCAGGTCCATATCCCCTGTCAAATTCGATCATCTAGAAGTTAGGGTTGAACATCCCACTGCATGACAGCCCCATACAAAGTCCAAGTGTTGCGCGGTACACTGTACCTATTACCTCTCCCCCAATCGGACGCGTCCGTTCTCGCCTTCAACAGCGAAACGCGAAGCAGCTACGACCACACAGTTAGAGCTGCCTGCCTGTGTCTCTCTGTCTCTGTATATGCACACACACAGCTCCGTCCAAGCCCCGTCCTCTGCCCACCTTCATGCGTTTGCCCAACGGGTCGCAGCTGAGTCGCTGGCGGTGGCTGCTGCAGCTCCAGACGCCGGGGTTTCCGCTTCTGCATCCGTGGGGGCTCCTCGCCGCTCTACTGCGTTCTCCCAGTCGCCTGCTGGACGGTGTCACAGCCTCCCACCATCGCTACTTGGACCGGGCGGCCGCCGCAGTGACGCAGAACCCGGTGCTGTTCCCGAGTGGCTTCTTCTCCGACGGGTGGGGGGACCTCAACACGCCCAAACGCATCCGCGAGCTGCTGCAGAGTCGACGCATGAGCGACATCGTGGCGCTGACAGAGGGGGAACCCAATTGGGGGGCGGCCCGGCAGCTGTCGGTGGCTAGAGTTGCGTTGAGAGAAGGCAGGTTTCGGAGCACGCTGGGCAACGCACAGCAGCTGCTGCCAGAGCAAAGTCTGGACGCGTTCTGTGAGCTCGTGACGCCGCTGGACTGGGAGCGGGAGGGCGGTGGAGTGCCGCATGGGGGGAAGGACAGACCTCTTGTGGGTAAGTGGAAGTGAAGGTTTGGTGGCTGAAGAGAGGGAGTGTAACCATCCGTGCGGGTGTGAATGCAGTGCTGCTGCCGGGAACGGGAGAGCACGGATTCTTGCACCGGAGGACGTCCGTTGCGATTCCACTCGCCAAGAAGGGCATTGCTACTTTGGTAGGTGGGGGTAGACCAGAATGAGGGTGGGTTTGAGTCCTTGACAGTTGTGGGTGAACTCTCCTTTGTCGTTGTAGATTTTGGAAGGACCTTTTTACGGGAAGCGCAAACCGCCTCAACAGAAGGGATCCAAGCTGCGACGGTAGAATACTGTAGATTAACTTCTGGTGTGGTTGGATTGCTGCTAAACCGTTTGCTGTTGTTGCCTTAGAGTGAGCGATCTGCCGATCTTGGGGCAAGCTACGATTGAGGAGTCGAAGTCATTGTTAGAACACTTCCGCGATTATCACGGCTACTCCCAACTTGTGATTGCAGGTAGCAGCATGGGTGGGTTGCACGCCGCGATGGTCGCCTCAGTCTTTCCTGGAGACGTGGGTGCTACCGCTTGGTTGGCACCACCCTCCGCTGTGCCAGTATTCGCTGATGGTCTGCTTTCAGGATCCTGCAACTGGCGCTCGCTTTACAAACAACACGAGCTGCAAATGCTAGATAAAATGCTAACTGGTCAGGCTGTGGCTGAGTCGTACGACAAGCTGGCCAACGCTGTAGCTGATGCCGCAGGAGGGGAATCTCAGACTTCTGAGGCGGAGCTGGACCCAGTCCAGGAAGCGAAGAAGCGCATGAGGCTATTTCTCTCGATCACGGACATCGACAATTTTCTGCCTCCCCGTCGTTCAGACGCAGTCGTGTTCGTATATGGTACGGAAGACGAGTACATTGGCTTCACGGAGCCTCAGTGGGAGGTGAGTTTTGTTCGGTCATAAGCTTTTGTTTGCATCTTACTCATCCCTTCTCTCGTTGTACATGTACCTCAGCGCATGCGTGAGCAGTGGAAGCCTGCACACTTCCGGACGATCAAAACGGGTCACGTCAGCGGAATTTTGCTGGAGCAGGAGGCCTATCGCAAGACGATTTTGGAGGTTGTCGGCCTGCTAAAGGAGCGAGGCGCAGCAGCCGAGTCCTCATCTGAGTCTGCTGCTGCCGCAGTGTAAAATGCTCTTCCAAGGGTCCAAGTACAACCAAATCAACAGTTTAATATTTGCTTACGCGCAACGGCAAGTTAGCTGTGACTGAACGCCAGGTCTAACGCTAATGATCGACTCGATCTGGTGTAAACCTTGTAACACAGCGATAGAGGTCTTTCAGCCCCTCGCATCTTCGACTTGACACGTGTGGGCTTTCTTACAGCATCGAATCATTCGTGGAGACAGCAAACAATGATATCCTGGTATGTGCTCATGACAGTGCGCAGTTCTCCGCGCGAGAGATTTTCACGCCACATGATCTCCTCGATGTGGTGTTCTCCGTGGAAGTAAACGCACAGCCGCTTGAAAAGAGTGAACACCGGATTGGGCTTGGCAATCTTAGCCAGGTACGCACGCTCTTGGTCTGTAAACAGCAACTGGCTAGCCACACTCACAACCTGCGCCATCGGCACATTGTTGACTCCGCGTCCATCCGCAGCAGGATTATCGTCGCCTAATGGTGCCGTCGAACGTGATGGCAGTGCCATGGCGGCCGGATTCATCGGCGGTGTTTGAGCAATAGGCACGCTGCCTGGTGCGCTTGTATTGGTAGCGCTGCTGTTGACTCGCTGTCGCCGAAAACTTGACGCCATTAGCGCGGGTGAGGAACTTCCAACAGAGTTCCCGACTCCATTACCGAGCTCAGCTGCGTAGTCTCCATCGGATGGGATCATGAAATAGATGTAGCGATGGAGCTGCACAATGAAGCGTTGTTGCAGCAGCCAGATCAGAATGTGGATGTACTCGGTCTTCTTGGTCGTCGATAGCGTCTTCATGTACTCGCCAATTCGACGAGATCCAGAGAACGTAGACAACACCTCGCCCAGTTCGTATGGCGTGAACTTCCGCCGGAACTCCTGTGCCAGCGGCGACGTGATGTGCAGATCCGCCTTCGAGTTAACCTGGTAAATGTTGTACAGGGTGATTGCGTCCACAATGCGTCCAAATCCCCAGTAAACAAGGTGCGCAGCTAGTCGGAAGACCTGATGAATGGGGACTCCAGCCTCAAGCGCTAGGTCCTGGAAGCTCTTGAGCGGGTTCACAGCCTCCACCAGGTCTCGAAGTTGTCGCGCGTGGTCAGCAGGCAGTTTGTTCATAATATCGTCCTTGTCCGTGAGCAGCAGCAACGTATGGTACGGCCGCAAACTCGCCATCCTCACGGTGACCGCATCCGTCAGCGTCAGCGACAACTTGACCCAGCCATTGAGCACCACATGCGCAGCCCCCGACTCATCCAGTCCATGAAACACTCGCTTCAAGTCATTGGCCAGCACGCTCTTCCCCAGCGAAACGTCGATCAAAGTCTGCGGGTCCACTTCCACAGTGGACGACCCGTTCTCTCCGTCCTTCCTGTGGTGATGATGATGCATCAAGCTCGATCCACTGGTAGCAGCGCCACCTCCTCCCGCATTGCTCGTGAGACTGCTCCCACTCGTGGCCCCTGCCGCCACAGCAGCACTCACACTGTTGCCACTGGTAACCCCTGAAATCCCCGTACTATTGGCACCAGCGTTGCGTTCACTCTGCGCCAATTCATCTCTCAACTGCAGCAATTCCCGCACTTCTTTGGACACGAAGCCGACCCGAAGCTCCTCGTGCAAAAGTCCATTGGCCAGCTGCGCCGCGACAGTGTGGAAGGCTTGGGCGTTGCTTCTCCTCCTGGCCAATAATTCCTCCTCATTGGCCTGTTGCAACGGCAATAATTGTGTGTCAATAGTGCCAGTAGACCTTGACACTTGGGCAGGACGGTCCTCCAGGGCGAAAATGATGTTGAACATGGTCGTCTCGGTGCCCGTTGAGGTCGTTACGCCGTTAGAAGCGGACTGCTCTATAACTGTAGGTGGTGCTCTTGGAGCCGATGTCGATTCGTCCGCCGGCGCAGCTGC
>JAHQIV010001103.1:0-13792 GCA_030463285.1 Phytophthora europaea
TGCTGCTCGTGCGCGTGCTGCCGCACCTCGAGGAAGTGCCGCTGTCCTGCGGCGTCACCAAAGCGCACACGGACTTCGCGCGCTACGAGGCGGCCTTCAACGACCTCAGCGCGCACAGATTCCCGTCCAGCTCGCTCACGCGCGCGCTCGACGACTCGAGTCTGAGCGAGCGGATGGCTGCAGTAGCAACTACAACGGATCAGTCCGACGACAGCAAATGACATGTACATCCTCACACGGATTGAGTCACACCTCGCTGCACACATGCACATGCTTATTCCGCACACACACACCCGACCGAAACGGGTGCACGCGTTGGTGGCGCGTGAGTGAAACGCCGCTAACCGCGGAAGGAATCACTGGCAACGGATTCGGTCGCTGGCGAGAAACTGGGAGTCTGTTACGTTCGGGGAAGCGCGCGTCCGGCCCCAACGTCTGCGCCCGCAGCATCGCAGCCCAACGGCGAGCCAAACTTTCAAAAATACAGGCGCGAGTCCTTCGTGGCGCGAGTCCTGCGTGGTGCTGAGCTCTCGGGACGTCGACGCGTCCGTTTCCGTCACGCGTCGCTCGTTTCGCCTCCGCTAGCGCCACTTTCGAGAGTTCGGTCTTGCAGCCTGGCATGACATTCGCGCGCTGCATCGGAGGCGAGCCTGACTCTTTGTGCTGTGCTGCAGTGCCTCGTGAGGCCCCGCCCGGACGCATGAAGGTGCGTCAGCTGCTGGGCTGGACGCGCCCGACGGACATGGCCAACAGCAACAACAGACACCACGGAGACCACGAGGAGGATGAAGACGTCCCATTCCAAGACGATATGGGCAAGCTCAGCCTCGACGACCTCGTCACGCCTGAGCCCAGCGCCCCACGAGCGGGCAACAACAACTGCACCAAGGAGATGGAGGCCTCGCACCGTGCGACCTCAACGCACAGCGTGAGTAGAACGCTACAAGCTCCGAACTTGTCGTGTGTGTCTCTCTCTCTCTGACCTTGTACTGTGTGAGCAGAGCAAGCATGAAGATGGTCCGGAGGAACCGGAAGACAAGGCGTCGACGATATTTTCACCATCGCGCAGCGCCGCGGAGAAAGGGGCGACTTGGCCTCGAACGCCTCGTTGCGGCAGCGATGGGAGCAGCAACAGCAGCACTGCGTCTTCGTCTCGGTCTCCGTCGGGGGCAGCGATGCCGACGACCTCCGGGTCTTCGATGAGTGCGGGGGTCGACATCGCCTCACCGACAGCCTCGTCGATTCCGAAGGTGACGTTCCGCAAGGGCGAGAAGAGCTTCCTCGACTTCCACCAGCACTACGCCATCACTCGGCACTTGGGCGAAGGCTCGTACTCGACGGTCAAGCAGGTCACACACCGCAAGAAAGGCGGCTTCTACGCCTGCAAGATCGTGGACAAGTTGAGTCTCTCGGATGTGGATCGCGCCGCGCTATCTCACGAGGTGCGCGTGCTGTCGAGTGTCAGTCATGTCAACATCATGCGGCTGTACGAAGTCATCGAAGACGATGCCAAGTGCTACCTGGTCACTGAGCTGGCAGAAGGAGGCGACCTGTTTGACCGCATCGTCAAGCAGGGCAAATTCCCAGAGCGTGAGGCGCAGAAGGTCACTGCTGCGTTGGTGGAGGCACTTCACTATTGCCACACGCACAGCATCATCCATCGCGATGTCAAGCCGGAGAACGTGCTGCTGTCTGGTGACGATGTCAAGCTCTGCGACTTTGGCTTTGCCCGACAACTCAACCACCAGGAGGAACAGGCCTCGGACTCGTGCGGTACACCAGGCTACGCGGCGCCAGAGATCTTGGACGGACGTTCGTATGGCCTTGAGGTGGACGTGTTCTCGCTCGGCGTCGTGACTTACATCATGCTATGCGGCTATCCGCCGTTCCCCATGAAGCTCGCGCAGCTACGAACGCATCGGTTCAATGTACGCTACCCGTCCAAGGACTGGGCTGCCATCCACCCAGACGTCAAGACGCTCATTTCCAAGATGCTGCATGTGGACCCGAAAGAGCGACCATCAATGGCCGTGCTGCGTTGTCACCCGTGGATCCAGGCAGGAAGAATCACGCTCGAGCGTCTCCGTCGTGAAAACGAGGAACGCCGACGTCTCGCGGATCTTACTCGACGTCAGCAGGCAGCCTCGGCGATCCGCAAGAAGCTGGTTATGGGCGGCTTCGAAGCCGTCAAGTACGGTCGCAATGGTCTTCCACATCGTACCAAGTTGCGTTTGTCGACGGATGGAAAAGTTCTCAGCTGGCAGCCCAAGCTACTCAAGCGGAGCTTACTGCGGTACCAGAACGCACGCAGCTTCACGAGTCTGTTTGGTATCGGTGGCAAGGAGAACAACGGCACAAGCCAGCCGGATCTGCACGCTGCACAACCTGAAGCAAACAGATTCCCGGCTGGTGGTGTCGCCGGTACGCCTAGGACCGACCACGAGGAGTCCGAACAGAGTGCTAACGCTTCATCTCCCCATTCCACTGACAGCTCGAGTAGCAGCACTTCCGACGCTATTAACGAGAAGCGTTTGTGGTGGCGCTCGCTACGTCGGGAGCGGGGTACGAAGACTGAGCGCACAGCTAGTGGCGGATTCACACTCAACTTTACCGCTCGGCAGACCGGGAGCACCCCGTCATCGCCAGTAACCCCGCCAGCAGCGAAGATGCTGCGTATGCGGTCCCCAAGTGCTACATTGGAGCAGCCCGCGACGCCATCCGCAACATCTCCGGACCGCCTGGACGACTCCATCAAACTGCACGACATCCGTGAGATGCTTGCCGGTGATACTGCTCCGTTCTTCGCAGGCCACGCGATGAACTTGCCCAATTCGTCCAAGCGAGCAGTGGACCCCGCGTGCGTGTTGTCAGTGTGCACTCGATTCCGCGAACTGCACCTCGAGTTCCCGAACGAAGGTGTTCGCGATGGATTCATGTATTTACTCCAGCAGGCGACGCTGCCACTTCAGCAGAGTGGGAAACGCCAACCTCCGCGTTTGATGAAGTCGACATCAGTGCCGCCACCAGCTCCGCAAAAACTTTCGGGAAGACTTCAGGACACTTTCGTGGCCACGACGCCACCTGATGAAGAATCAAAGATGCAGCCCGATGAACAAACTGTAATGATCCAGCCCGAAGCCGACAATCCGCACCGTGAACATAGCAGCCGACCGGAAGTAGACGACGAAGATGTGAAGACCGTAGCCAAGGAAGCCACGGCAGCCAGCTCCAACAACCAGGACGAATGAGTTTCTTTTAATTATTAGTCCGCGTAGTCATCGACAATCTAATGGAAGGAGCTGCACTTCCTTCCTGCACTTCTCATCCAGAGAACGACTTACTCGATGCATCTGCTCACACTGTCTTCAATGACCAAATCCTTTCGATGATTGGCGCCGCATCCTAGAAGTCGGCGAGAATGAGTCCTCTTCCCCTTCTGAATCCATGTAAGCCCCGCTGGAGCTTGCGTGTTGCCGCGTTTCAACCCGGAGGTCGTGCAGATCACTTGAATTTCGATGCCGTTCCATCGGCTTTCCTGGCATCGACGACGGCAGGCGATAAATTGACTTTCTTCGCGCAAGCACAATCCTCCGGTTGAAGAATGACGAGCATGCAAGGAAGACGGAGATCGCAGCCACAAACAAGAGGTAGGTCCGACGGGAGACAAGCTTGGACGCGTGAGCCTTGATCATGAAAATGAGAGCGAGCTCACCGATTTGACAGAGACCAACAGCAGCCATCAGCGCCTTGCGCGGACTAATACGGAAGAAGGTCATCACACCGGTCATGGACACCGTCTTGATGGCCACGATCAGCATCACCATGGACAGGATTTCGCCTGCGTTGCGTATCATGAACATTGGGTGGAGAATCATGCCCACACAAGCAAAGAACATGCTGCCGAACAAGTTTTCCATCACGCGGATCGACACGAAAGCTGCCTTCGCGTTGCCGGATACATGGACGAAAGCTAGGCCAGCCAGGAACGCGCCACACTCCAGTGAAAGGCCAATCATCTCGGAGAAGAGTGCCATGAACAGGCAGACAGACACCACGCCGAGCAGCACCAGCGGAGCGTTGTGGACCTCTTCCATGGCAGTCAAAAAGCGTAGAAGCCTTGGTACGACGTACTGGTGCAAACACACCGTCATGCCCACGACCACAGCGTAGGCCACGATCGTGCGCAGCATGGCGACACCGATCCAGCCAACTGAACGCACCGAAAACCACTCGGGCGTTCCGAGAGCAAAGCTCATCAGGACGTCCTGGATCGCAATAATCGACGTTACCGTCTACAATAACACGGAAAGAGACTTTGAGTTAGTGCATCAATCCGCCAGCAAAACACCTCGTTGTTTCGGACGCACCCGACCAAACGAAGAGTCTTGGATCCTCTTTTCCCGAATATGTTCGTACAGCGGCGCAGTGGTCGAAAAGCACACGCCAAGGCCGATGATTAACCCCTCGATAAACGACTTCGTCCAGCCAATGTAAACCGCAACACCAGCAACCAGCAGCACCGTCGACAGGATGTAAGCCACACCTCCGGCAAAGTACTTCCTGAAGACATCCTCTGGTTGCTGCGGCGAATACGCCGCACCGTGTCCAAACAGCAAGAACACGGAACCAAACAGCGAGATAGTCTCCACCTCCTTGTACAGCCTCACAACCCCCAAACACGACGGTCCCACGAGCGCTCCTCCCAGCACGTAGCCTGCATGCGGCGGAATGTTTAAGTACGTGGCAATAATCCCACCAACAGCCGAGACGCCCAGCAGCACCGCCACTTGGGCCAGCAACTCCATGTCATAATGCAGCACAGCCGGGTCCGCCTTCTTCTCCACAGCTTCCAGCTTCTTGAGCTGTTCGGCGTTGAGTCCCGTCGTGTTCTTGAGGTGGCCCGTTTCGTAGTCCACCTCCTTGATGCCGTCCTTCTCGAGCTTCTGCTCTCGCTCCTCCTCCTCCTGGTGGGCCAGCACCTCCTTGAGCTTCTGGGACTGCAGCACTTCTTCCTGCTCCACGTGCTCGAGCTCCAGCAGCGTCCCGTTGAGCCCCAGCGCGAGTCTCTTGAGGTTGTTCCGCACCGCCTGCAGCTCCTCTCTGAGCCGCTGCCTCTCCCTGATCTGAGCTTGAGTATACCGCGCGAACTGGTCGCCGGCCTCCATGTCCTGCAGACTTTTGCCCACCGACAGCTCCAGTTGCTGGACGATGTGAAGATGATCCTCAACCTGGTCGATGGACACGTCGGCAGCTGTCACCACTGCTGCCACATCGTCTTGAGACCCTGCAGTACTGGAATCCAGGCTCGAACGTTGCAGGGGCTCGGCGGAAGGCGCAGGTTTCGCCTCGACAGTGAAGGTCTCCGATGTCGGACTGTTAGGCTCGGTGTTCAAAGGTTCTGTGGGCGCTACAGAGCTCAGGAGAGCGGGAATTTCGGGGTCCGACAAGACGTCGATCTGAGCTGCAACATGCGCGTGCGTGCATGCCAGAAGCAGCAGTACAAGCCGCGTGAGCGATGCCAACGCGCCGCCACTCCGGACTCTTGTCATGGGCGGTTTTCGACAGTAGAATGGGTACGTTAGATTGTAAAGGCGTGGCATAGAAATGAGATGGATTATCTATTTTATAGGATATGGACCTAAGTTTTGTAGGATGGGGATCCTATTTCGAGTATAGTTTGTTCGAGTCAACAGCAGTTGAGAAGGAATGACGCATCGTTGATGTTGCACTGTTAGAACTTGAAGAGCTTGGGAGCCTCCATACCCCACGTTTCAAGCAGACGTTAACCGGTCTCCACTCATTTGCCTTGCAGTCTGCAACGCCTATTGACGAACCGATGGACTCAGAGGATTCACTGCGTACCGTTTATAACGTGAGCTGCTCGCTGGCGGTGAGTGACACGTGATGCCATTCCTCATTCCTCCCCTTCGGCGCTGCAATGACTCCGCTCACCACGTGGCAAGGTGCTGTGCTGCACGCTCAAGGGGCTTGGATGGAAGCCTGGAAGCTCAATGTCCTCCCGTACGCGACTTCCAACGCGTTTGCGGTGGCGCTGCAGCTGCTGCTCGTGCTGGTCGCTCTCACGTGGCTGGCGAGTGTCGTGACGCGCAACTTCTCGTTCACCGACCGGCTGTGGTCCATTACTCCGCCCGTGTTCGCTTGGCACTTTGCACTCCACGCGTACGCTACGGACGGCGGCGTCTGGGACCAGCGACTGCTGCTGATGGCGGTGCTGAGCACGCTCTGGGGCTGCAGACTCACGTTCAACTTCTGGCGCAAAGGAGGCTACAAGCTCAGCGAGGAGGACTATCGCTGGGCTGTGGTGCGGCAGTACCGGTACATGCACTGGACAATGTTCGAGGTGCTGAACCTCGTCTTCATCGCTGGGTACCAGCACGTGCTGCTCATGCTGCTCGCGGTTCCTTCTTACGTCGTGTACTTCCATCGCCACCAAGAGCTGAACGTGGTGGACGGCGTCGCCACGGCGTTGTTCTTGATGTTGCTGGTGCTTGAGACCATCGCTGACCAACAGCAGTGGAACTTTTACTCGAAGAAATACGAGCTCATTGCACACAAGAAGCCGCTCACTGGAGACTACAAGGCTGGCTTCAACCGCAGCGGGCTCTTCCGGTACAGTCGCCACCCCAACTTCTTCAGCGAGATGTCGCTGTGGTGGGCGTTCTACCTCTTCACTGTTGCAGTGTCGGAGCCTGTGTTCAACCCCTCGAGTCTGGGCGCGATCTTGTTGACGCTTCTTTTTCACGGATCGGCGCCGTTCACGGAGTACATTACGGCGACGAAGTACCCACTGTACAAGGAGTACCAGCAGCATGTGTCGATGCTAGTTCCGTGGTTTCCGTCTGTAAAATCTGTTGCTCATGAGGACTAAAGTAAACAAACCCGACCGCGAGTTGCTTGATCGCTGCCGTAGCGTTTCTGAATCTTATGCTCGCGAAAATTCAATAGCTAAACCCAAGATGTGCTGACAGTTTTCAAGAGAAAAAAATGCAAACGTTTTACTATGCAGTATTGTTGCATCGAAAAGGACGAAATATCTGGAAAGCCAAATCAGTACATTTAGTAGATCGAAGTACACGTACTCGCAACTCGCGGTGATCAAGCCACTGCAATTCTACGCAATGTGTCAAGAAGATACTGTGGACGGTCGTATCTTGGGATCATGCCGCTATAATACGAGTTGCGGTGGAAGATCGGATTCAGAAGTTGTTCGTAAAAGATAGCCCACGCTCCAAATGACCACCTCGACCTAGTGCACTAGCGAAAAATCTGGGGCATGGGATTTTGCATCCAAGTGCTGCTGGAGCCGATACCCAGTCCTCAAAGTCAATGAGAAAGCACTCGTCCGGATCGTGTCGGTACTTCAACACATTATCCCATCGCAAGTCGCGATACATGATTCCGCCTTACGGAGCTTCTTAATTAAACTTCTCGATAATTGTTTGAAGAAATTCTGATAAAACGCCTACAATCAGATGGGAGGACGCCCAGTGACTTAAGGACCCTCTTCCAATTATATGGTACTTCGTACTGCTTCGACTCTCCGCCTCTTGGCCCCTGTTGCAATTTTACGAGTACATGATTTGGTTTGATTTGATTGCGGTTTAGACAACATTTATCACCCTTCATCGCCAGGAAGGGCTGCAGTCAGTAGCAATTTCCTCCTTCTTCTTGATCTTCTCTTTCAAGAGATCACAGCGTAGCCTGAGTCGAATACTGCAATTCAATAAAATTTATTAATCTTATCATTTAATGATAGGGGTTTCCTATATAAATATTTTTTATTGAGAAATGCCAAATTCAAAACAATATAATATTGACCCAATTATTGGTTATAAATATTAAAAAGGAGCCCAATGTTTTGAATGCGAAAGAAAAAACGAGCGAGTACTAACTACCAATACAATAGCATTGAGGCAATATTTATTATTGCTTCGCTCTAAATGGAAATGTTTATTATTGAATCTTGCTCCGACCAATCTAACTTTTTTATTGTATTGGCGGACCACGTCGAACAGCACAAGCATCACCATCCTTGGCATGAGGAGGAGTGACCTTGACTGGTTTTTGACTGAGTGTGCACCCCGAGGAAATAGAGTCCAGCGCGCAGCAGCTTACGAGTTACTAGTACAAGTTACAGTCCCTCCAGACGTTGTTCTCATTCACCTGCTTTGGTACAGTATATAAGTACTGTACGGCGCTTTCACATGGTGTGAATCACACCGCGACCTCTTCCGGTAGGTAAACAGGACAAATCCGTCGGTGCGGGCAGCATTCAGAATTGCATCCCATGACGCCTCGTCATCGACAAGACTTGGAACGGCTTATCCGGTACAAAACACGTTCATGGTGTCCGCAAAGCCAACAAAAACAAGTTCAGTTGCCACCTATTCATTATCCTTGAGAGCATTGCTCTCAGCTCTCAGAGCAACGCTTCATGTGCAGTACTGTACATTGTACACGACATTCCGAATTGTTCATTGAAGATCTTTCCGGAGTGCTGGAGCGGGGTCACCCACCTTCTTGTGCAAGCAAAGAGACGTTGGTGAACCAGCCATGAATCATGGCCCACGATCCGGCAAACAAGGCACTAAAACTACATGCACCGGAAACCCCCAAGTTGTGATACAGTACTGTAGATAGCGAAACTGATCCCCCGCGTGAACGTGTTTTGCTTCAACCAACCATGGCCATTTTATTAATTTGAAGTCTTCAACGTCTACTTATGATCTGCAGAAAAGTTTTGATCACTCCTTGCCACCCCTTTTTCGGTGAGGGGGTTCGTGTCTCTCTACATATCGCTCTTCCCCTCCTCCTTCACAAACCACTTTGCAATTTGCCTCCAACTACCTCCCACACCTGAAGAAACTCGCCTCTCTGCTCTCTCAAGAAGTATGCGTCTGCTCCAAGTACTGATACTTCTAGTGGTGCTAGTGGCTCTGCTGGCAAGCTGCGGTGCTGCAGACATCGCCACCAAGAACCAACTCACTATCTCCACGACCAACGCTGGCGCCACGGCCAAGGCTCTCGAGAAGTTCTTCACCGAAGATGCCAAGCAGAACAAGAACAACGGCTTCCTCAAGGTGGCCTCGGCTGCGAGTGAAGAGCGTGGGGCGGGTGCAATCACGTCGGGGATAGGTCCTCGTGTTGGAGCTGGAACTACGGTGGTGTCTGGGGGTACCGGCTCAAGTGAGACGGTCACGGTGACAATCTACAACAACAACGGACTGTGGCAGCGGTTCATGCGGTGGTGGAACCGATTATTCCACGGCTCGAAGAGCTCCACTCGCCGACTTCGATAATCGACGGAAGTTAATGAACCGTGCAACATTTCCATCCTCAACTGAGTGCTCCAAGCCGTGTTAGTACTACCGTCATAGGAATCCTATTTTGCATACTGGTACCAAAACACGCAGGAAGATTCCTATTTGATCGTACATGTTGAAGACTAATCAAACCACCGTTTGCATCGTTTGAGGTGAATCACCTCAGGTGATGCTGCAGTCGAATTTCGACAGAGTTCGACACTAAACAAGAAAAAAAACTCATCGGCAACGGTTGAGGGTTTTTGTGAACGAAAGGACTGCTAGAAGTCATCGTGAAAAATGCAAAATGTACTACTGTTCATTAGGTTGACGGTCTCTTGGTTCATAGTAAAACTGGAAAGCTATCTAATAATCATGATGTATGCACAGTCGACTTCCGTCTAAGTCTCTGCAATGCATCAGTGTCTTCAGTGAGCCCCCTCATCAAGGGAGGGTGGACAACACGAAGCGTCTTCAGTTGTTGGCATGGCGAAGTCGGCGGCTCTGGTTGAACAGTCGGTTCCACCAGCGCTGGAAGCGCTGCCACAATCCGTTGTTGTTGTAGATCGTCACCGTGACCGTCTGACTCGTACCAGTGGCGCTCGACACCACTGCGGTCCCAGCGCCAGTACGAGCGCCTGCAGCGGCTGCGATGGCACCTGCACTAACGCGCTCTTCCTCCGCAGCCGAGGAATCGCTCATCACCATGAGGAAGCCGTTGTTCTTGTTCTGCTCGGAATCGTCGGCGAAGAACTTCTCGAGAGCCTTGGCCGTGGCGCCAGCGTTGGTCGTGGAGATAGAGAGCTGGTTCCTGGTGGTGATCTCAGCAGCATCACAGCTTGCCAGCAGAGTGACCATGACAACGAACAGGAAGTGGAGCATGCGAGTCATTCTTGAGAACTTGGTGGTCTTGATTGGGTTTGGGTGTGTTCGTAGTAGGAGGCAAAATGCGAAGTGGCATATCGGTGAGGGTCAGAGACCGAAAGGCTTCGTTCACAAGGGTCACTGGCTGCCAGGCTGTCGTGATTGCTGGCGGAGTGCCACCCACAGATCACATCCAGACCATGGATAGGGCTTAGCCAAATGTCACCTAATAAAGTGAAGCGGAGTCCGGACATGCACGGACATTGTCGCTTAGGATTGGCGTCGGTACAGAACGCTGTACCGAGTTGGTCTGCACTAAGCTAAATATCGGATGATTTGCTGGTCCACCAGACGGTCCCGGCGGGAGAAAAACCTGTTTGTCCGGAAAATACTACTGTATAATACAAGAGAGTGAGTTGTACAGAATCGAAGTTAGGTGCCAACTCGGCAAATACCCCATGCATGGACCGATATGCTCCGAATTATAATAGCAGCAATCACTGCAGCGAGGCCGGCACATGAGAAATCGAGTGTTGCGCGAATGAAAAGGTAATTCGGGGGAATATGGAATTAAATAAGTACCGATAATTCGCAAATACGTTTTTTTAAATTCAAAATTAAAAAAAAAAATTAAATTCAATTTTTTTAAAAAAATATATTATTTTTTCGTGGTGGCCCCGGCCCCAGCCGAACACGACCATTTTGAGGCCATGCTAAGTGGCATGTATCCACTTTGAGGCCATGCTAAGCGTCATGTACATATTTTACGTCGATTAAGGGAAATACTTATCGATAAATGATTCATTTAGCATAATGAGCAGTCAAAACTCTATGCTTTCGCGACAAATATCGTACCTATTCATGAATGCACAGGCACGTGTTGCTGCGCCCAACTCGCCGCGTCACATTTTTCGTATAAACTTACTATTTGTATTGAATGTCTCACGCCTGCCTTTAACCTAGCCCTCATGGGGACCGATGTCATCGCTGGCTCCGGCTTTGCTTCGCAAAGGCAGTCGCTGCGCTCCTGCGAGGAAAAGATTCTCGCACCTGGCCAGAGTAGTGCTCGGCTCGCTGGAATGCTCGGCGCTGGGCCCGCCTCCGCAAATACCGCGCGCGGGTTTGCTGCGGCTACGCCGACCTCGCAACCGCTCGCCTCCGATGGTCGTTTTATGTGACGTTCACCCCCTCCTTTTCCAGTTGACCGCACTGACTTGGCCCAATCTTGGGATTCTCGAGCATTCTTTTGTCTTGTTCGACGTATCGCTGGTACAGTCGGTGGCTGGCTCACAATCCCTGGGTAACGCTTTCAAGGCTATGTTCGCACGTGTACAAGAGTGTATCGAAAAACGATTCGCTGTTCACACACCGAGGCGGCCGACCCATACCAACCAGTCAGCCCTCGCGCGCAACTCGGACACTAAAGAATGCAGCTTACCAGGCACTGTATATCCCTCTTCTTCTCCGAAAAAACAAAGCTGTACAGGTAGTGTGCAAACTTTGGGCCTGACGGTCAGGCTGACCACCTGTGTATTTTGCACGGGGAGCTGGTCCACAAACTTGCCCACGCGGCGCGTGGCACGCAGTCCGCGTCATGTCGTGTAGGCAGCCCGTTTTACTGGTGGCACGTGCCCCCGCGGCGCAGCCCTGGGGAGCGTGATTCGTATTTTCCCAGCGAACTCGTCTCTGTAGACTTTATCGGGCGTCACCGAACGTGCTGTAGTTATTCTGCACGGGGAGCTGGTCCACAGACAGTCTGTCAGACTTGCCTACGCGCTCTGAGTCATGCGGTGCAGCCTGTTCTACTGGTGGGTCTCGTTACGATAGGCACCCGGCACGCGCGGTCCTGGGGAGTGTAAACCTCGCTTGCTTACAACCAGGGACAGCAATGGAGCAGAGTCTCACTTCGCATAAGAAACAGGAACAGCTCGCTGCATCGGTACCTTCGAACTTCGGTCTAGTAAGACGTGGCGTCGCTGGGAAGCGCGAATCTACGTGCGTACCCGAACGTGGCTACATGAACTCAATGGCCTCCACGTTTGATCGTAAAACATTGAGTTTGGGCACCAGGGAACTTCGGTAGGCTGTTGTCCGCTGTCACCGGCGTGAGGAAGATCGTAATGGAGCATGAAGCAGAAAACTAGATCGAGTTCTGGTAATAAGCCCACTGTTTTTAATCATACTTCGATACTTTGGCGTGACGGAGACTCGCTGCAGCATCAGCGCACTGGTCAAGAAGCCTCCCCGCGATAAGCTCTATTATTGCGATGGTCCTTGAGCATACATGCAGCGCGCCAATGATATCGCCACAATGGGCAGAGGTCGAGTCATTGGAATGGTCGCGCTGCATCAACACGATCTTCTGAACGGTCACAACCAAGTCAATCTCTGCGTTTCATCCGTGACTGGGGCTGCTTCATGTTTCAGTGATATTCATGCAGGGACGCCACTGCATCAGCGTCGTTCGGAAGGTGCTAGTTGCCATCCATTGCTCCATTTGGTGTCAAGCTCAAGTCGCCGCTGCAGATTGCTGGATCGGTTCCAATGGGACGGAGATCTGCAATACGGACCCGACAGGCTTGAGAGCGACGTGGTGGTTCTTCTTCGTGTTGCTGCTATTCGCGTGTGTTGCAACGGGGTGCTTTGACGCGGACTGGGGACTGTGTGGGTCAAAGGATAGCGAGCTGGAAGCTGGTCAGGACGCTCAAATAGCACGTCTCGAAGATGAACTACAACAAAACCAAGAAAGAGGCCTCAGCGTATCGTTAGTGCAGCCATTGCTAAGCGGACACGATGACTACAAGTTGCAGCAGCAAGCTATCCCGTCACCTCCGAAGCCAGTGTATCGCTACCTCGATCCTTAGCCAATTCACTAACATCTATTCGCAAGTAAAGAACGATTTTGCTAGCTAGTTCACTACCTACTTCTGGTTGTCTCCCTCCGTCGAGACTTCCCCATTGGGGTCGGCGTAGCTCAACTGCGCATACAGATCTTCCTCAGATGCAGTAGCAGCAGAAGAGTCCCCGTCCGCGGTGAACTGCGTGTCCGTGTCCGGATACGACGCAACCGTGTCGCCTTCGATCCGCTGGCGCTTGGTCGCCGGCATGTGGTACTGCTCGGGGTAGTCGAACGCCGCGTCTTCACCCGTCGTGGCGCCCTTTGCCTGCATCATGGCGACGATGGCATCTCTATCCGCGCGTTCGCCGGCCTGCTTGGCAACGGGGTTCGGGTCATCGAACGCCCAGCGCAGGTTCAGCACCTCGTCGCTCTGCAGCGTCTGGTTGGCCATGGCTTCCTTGGCGAACTCGGCGCTCGTGCGATGGCGGTACCTGACGAAGCTGATGGACTTGCGGTGGATCACGTTGATGTTCTCGACCTCGCCCCACTCGCCGAACTGCTTCCAGAGCGCGTCCTCCTGCTCCTTGACCGCGTCGCGTGCACTGACACTCTTGAGTCCCCCCACGTAGAGCGTCCTCGAGTTGCGCGTGAAGTTGCCGACGCCGGCCATGTCGTCTCTGTCCGTGGCGTGGCGTTCGCGGCCGAAGCAGTCGTGCATCATGCCGATGCGCGTCTCGTCCGCCGCGGACGGCAGGCGGTGGTAGTA
>JAHQIV010001104.1:0-13791 GCA_030463285.1 Phytophthora europaea
CAAACCAAGACGGCTCCCCCACAACACGAATGCTGTCGCGTTCGGGGCACCCAGTTCTGTGCCCCGTGTTTGGCGTCCTGATCCTTCTCCAAGTCCGTAAAAACCTGCCCGCCGACATTCCGGCTGCAGTGTACCTGGATCGCCGCGGAAACCCGGCCTGTGTGGCAACGGCCGACGTGGCAGAAGTTATCAAGCGGGCGGCTGTTAGCACAGGCCAAGATCCGAGATCTTTCAGCTCACACTCTCTACGGGCCGGCGGGGCAACTCACATGTACCGAGCTGGAACGGATGCCCTCACGATCCAATTTCACGGCCGCTGGGTATCCGATGCGTTCAAGACCTACACTAGGCTCTGCAAGGAGTCGGTGGCTACTCTTGCGGAAAGCATGATAGCAGGTCCACGGGGTGATTCGACGTTGCATTAGTGGGGGCTAACAGCATGACCATTTGGAGGCACCGCTCTCCTCGTCCCTTATCGGACTGAGCTGATGGTCATTGCATAAGCTCCCATTAATGAAACTTCGTTTAACCCCCAATGTAGTGGAAAGCTGTATTCCGTGGCAGAGCCAGGGAATTGTGTTTTCCACTTCAAAGTTGTACTTCCGGTATACCGGTACATACCGGTACAAGGGCGGTGACAACGACCCGCTCACCGCAGACCAACCGATGGACGCGTGGCGTTCGTTCTCCCTCACTTTGGAATTCAGACCAACAAGCAAGCAAGCAAGACCCGCCTTTCCTCGTCCCTTATCGGACTGAGCTGATGGTCATTGCATAAGCTCCCATTAATGAAACTTCGTTTAACCCCCAATGTAGTGGAAAATGTATTTATTACCCCTCTTGTCCACGGGATGCTTGTACCCTGTAGATGGGGGTGCTGCACAGGCAGGGGCGGAGCCAGCCCGAAAAGTATGGATGAATATGACGACTTATCCGACCTTACTTAATTTTTGTATAGGTCACAGTGGCTCATGAAAGACCAATCAACGATTTTCATTTAAACACAGCGAATCAGATGGCATCTAGAAATTGGGTTTGCCCAATCATAATGTATAGGGTTAGGTGGATCCTCTACACCAGCCGTTCCGACGTATCGGGTCGGAGGGTCTTAAAAGATATGTGTATCGCCATTCAAACTCCAAGTGTAGGGCATATCACTTGCATATTTGCAAACTATCCGACCACATCGCCAAGGATAGGCTTGGACGAGCTCAAACCTGGCAACACCAAGCGTGCCAAAGACACTGCCATAAGTGCCGCTATGGCATTTGTTAAATGCGAACATGTAGAGTTTGACTATGTCAAACGATGCATTGAGCAAGACGCTACCGGTAAAGGTTTTGTGTCTTTATTGGACATGTTTGGAATGTATCTTGCATTTAATGCGGGTAAGAAGGGTAAAACACTTGCCTGGAACACCACTATGCAATACTCCAGACAAAGCAAAATGTGGCTGTTTGAGCCCTTCCCTGTGCAACGACACATTGTCGAAGCAAAATTGCTTTGCATGGGAAAGACGCTCGACAGCTTCTGTATGAAACGAGATAGAAAGGTAGTCAACAAAGCACCACCGTGCTCAAAGAGCGACTTAAAAAAAGATGATGTTGTATTTGTACAAGAATGCATGCTCCTCTAGTGGCTACCAGGACGCTGTGGTGCCTGTTTGGACGAGCGTCGGACCTGTCGCTCGTCCGTAAGCAGAACCACTCACTTGACGCCGCCGAGGTGTTCTTCGTGCGCTTCATCCGCATGAAGACGTCCGAGGAGCAGAGGCTGTCGCTGTTCCCGGACGCAGACTTCGTCACCTGTCCACTCCACACCGTCGCTATGACGCTCACCACCCAGACCGCCCCATCCGTCGCCCTGATTGACAACTTGCCGGAGATCCCGGCCGAGGCTGCTCTCAGGCTGACATCGGCGACACCGCTGGTGGAGGTGCTGAACCACCCCGACGAGTTTACCGCGCTTGCTGCCGCCTCTTCGAAGCCCGTCGCTGCTACATCGAAGTCCGCTTCTTTCGTTCCGACGGTTTACTCCCTCATTAACCGCCTGCTTGATCGCGTCGCACCCCCAGCTGGAGTCGTAGATGCGCTTACCTCGCATTCATTCCGACGGGGTGGTGCGCAGCATGTAAACGGCTGCCATGGGCTGACGCATCGCTGGATCTTCGATCGAGGCGCCTGGAACATTAGCACAACGAACAAGGGCTTAAACTACATCTTAAATACAAGCAAAGAAGATCACATGATTAACAAGGCACTTAGCGGCTACAGCACGGAGGCCGAGGTGGAGGCAATGAACTTGACGGCGTTTGACGCGGAGACGATGGAGAAGATCAGCACTGTCCAGCGCTCACTGTTCACGACCTGCTACAAGATGGAGAGCTCCATGTACAACCTGAGTCAGCAAGTGGCCGATGTACTCACAGCTTACCTCATCTTGCACCACCCGCGGATGAAGGAGCTCCAAGCCGATGGCCTTCCTGTCACGCGCATGGATGCTGCTGCTGTCAACGCTGGAGCTTCGGTCGCCGAGCTGCTCGCGTGGTCGTCGCACCTTGCTGTCTGTAGAAAAGAAAACCCCAAGCCAATCCAAGAAGCACCACATCCGCCCAAGAAACCAAGCAACGAGAGCAAGATCATCGAGCATCAAAGCTGTATGATTGACCAATTACTGCAACACATCATGCGCCAGGACGAGCGCATGCATAACCTAGAAGCTAAAATGGAAGGAGCCCCACCACAAGACAAGAGCAAGAAACGTCAGCAGGAACCAAGTGAACAAGAAGACAAACTGAAGCGCAGACGGACGTCGGTGGCTTACCTTCCCGCGACATGGTTCGCGTGGTACGCGCGGGATGGCAGGCGTGCCGAAGAGACAGCGGTCAAACGCTAAGCAGCTCGTGGCCTTGATGAAGCTGTTCGTCGCCGACGACTTGAAGCTGGACCCAAGCACGACCGACTATCGTGATCAAGTCTTGGCGCTCGGGAAGAAGGCGGAGGTAGCCGTGCTAGCCTTCCTCAACGCACGCGAGTTCAAGTCGCGCGGCTCCACAGCCATCCACAAGCATCTGCACGACCTGTACCTGAAGGGAGACCTGAACACCATGATCGCTCGGCACCTGCAACTGCGCCGCGCTGCCTCCATCACCGATCCAGACCGCCAAGACGCCCTCGAGCCTGTAGCAACTACTAACCAGTAAGTAGTCACAACTGCACAAAGAATCACATACATCTTTCAGGCAAATACAACGTCTATTACATGTTTAGATCGACACAGAGTAGAGAGAACCAACAGCAAATAAAGCACATATAACACAGGAGCTAGCACAGTACCGACGCCTTGCTCGAAAGTGACAACATAGCGCACATGACGCCGTAGCATCAAACGCGAAGCCCCACCCCCAAGAGAAGAAAGACGACGGCTGTAGTTGAACCGGCTACCTCGGAGACATGCTCCGCGCTCATCCGCTGAGCTTCGTCGTCGTACGTATTCTTGCTGGGGCGGGGGCCTCTGGCACCAGCTGAGTAGAAGTGCCGGGTATAGCACCTGGCGCAGCTGATCCACCCGGTGGATCTGCATCGCGGGGGCCGGTTATAGGCCCCCACTGGGAGTCCTCGTGGACCACGGTCCGATCTAGATGGTATACACCTGGCGCACTGGAAGTCAGGAAATGGTCGACGGGCCGGCTGAAGAAGTCGACCGAGAACAACATCTTCGTCGTCACCTTGGTGGCACGATACTGGCTGCGAAAGCGCTCCTCGCGGAGAATGAAGCAAACTCGATCGTGCGGAGACATGTTAGCAAACCGACAGCCAAGAGAGTTCATAGCTGCATCTTTGTCCTGGAATCGTGGGCCGACTCGGGCCACTTCGTGAACGGCCAACTCAATGGAAGACGGTCAAAACAGGTTGTTGCCGGCCAGTTGTTGCTCCTGGGGAGGCCGGACCGGGAAGAACGAGTGCCGATCCCGCCTGGCTGAGCGTGAACGCCGATGGGAAATGCTCCTGGAGCGAGATCGCGTACGGCGGTGTCCACGCAGGGGAGAGACATAACGAGCGCGCCAGTCAATACGATCACGCAGATGTGATCGAGAGCGGGACCGTCCGCGCTGGGGAGAGCAGCGACCGGTGCCGAGATTGGCGACCATGTGATGCCTAAGGGCGAGCTCGGGCCCAGGGCCGTGGCGCGAGCGAGAAGGCGAATGTGCACGCGTTACGGTCGGGTGACGAGCAAGCCGGATCTACGCACCATTGCGATCGTGGTCATATCCTGGAGGCGACCGGGAGCGCTCAAACCCGGTGGGCTGTGAGAGCGAGCCTGGGACGTCAGCGCCTGGCGCCGATCCCCGAAGCGTAGCAAGCTCGTGTGAATGGAAGCGAGCGGATCCAGGAAGAGCCGCCGCACCCGCCGACGGGGCGGCAAATTGAACCGGGATAGCTTCCACCGAAGCCGAGAGGACCGAAAGGTGTGACTGGAGGGCCGTGTTGGTTGCACGTTGCTCCAGGAGCAGTGCCCGCATGAGCGCCTCTCCGGAGAGGTCAGCCATAGGCCGACCGGTTGACTGGGTCGTAGTCACAGGGCCTGGTCCTTGCGTAGCAGAGGCGGGAACGTCTTCCACTTGTAGAGCGCCTGGCGCTTGTCGGGGATGCGAAGGCAGCGGCGTCGAGAACTGATCGCCAGGCGTCGAGTCGGTCTCGGCCCGGGTGAGGCGTGGAAGCTCAACGTCGTCCGACTGGCGCATGGTGTAAACGTCCGGGACGCGTCGCCCTCTTCAAGATCCATGGTCGATCTGGACGGGTTGAGCACCCCGTAGGCTAAGCGGGGTCCCCAAAACGTTTAATTGCGAGGGCAGTTGGCTACATGTACAGTCGTGCACCTCGTTTTCGGCAGGGTGGGCCATATCTAAGCTTCAAATTGGTCGAATCCCAGAAGTAAAATTGGCCCAGTTTGAAGTGTTTATGCTTCCAATCCTGATTGCGTATCTCAAATTATAAGGTTTCAGCGGTGCCGAAAACGAGGTGCACGACTGTACCGATATACCCGCGACTAAACAAAAGCGGGGCGCATTCGCGTTTCTTTAGCAATAAATTTAACAGTAAACAAGGGGGTGGGGCAAGGACATGAGCGACCTGTCGGCGGTGTATCCATCCTTTTTCACTCGCTGTATTTGGTTCATTACCGGGAAGATGCTGCGTTTTTGCAGCTCGATGCCCGCAAGTGGAACCCAAGGAAGCCAACACTACCCCCCCCCTGCCCGCTACCAAGCCCAAGGCACCCTCGCGCTCCAGGCCCACCCCCGTACGCCGATGTAGCTTAACGGAAAAGTGAGAGCCTTTGTCCTCTGGATGCTGGTTCAACTCCAGCCATCGGCAAATCGCGTGAAGCCGAAGGTGTGCTGTGGAGGCGAAAACGACACGGGGCATCTTAGGACATGTCGCTTGCGTCGCAGAGGTGAGTTGCTGGGGTACATGCGTCAATAATCTGCCCGTTTGCTTTCATGCGCAGAAACTAAGCGATGAGGGAGCCGACAGCATCAGGGTTCGCGGTTTTCAGCAGCTTCAAGCGCTTCCTAAGCGATGAGGGAGCCGACAGCATCAGGGTTCGCGGTTTTCAGCAGCTTCAAGCGCTTCCTAAGCGATGCGGCTTTACGGGTGGGCTTTTTCTTGTCGAAGGCGTGGAGGCGTTCATTGACAGCGGACTGCAAGTGTCCAGATTGAGTACTTCCAGGTTCGGTACGTAGCAGCGTCAGCGATATCGCACCGCGAGGGCTCCTGCGGTATCGCGAAGGGCTTCTGGTAGAGTATCATCATAATATTCACGGCGGCTTTTGCCTCGCCCTCTTGTTTTGCTCCTTCTTTCCTTTAACAGTTTGCCCGATGTGATTCGTGTACCAGTTCAACTGACATCCAGTGAGCGTGGTCGCTGTCGCAGGAGGAGGAACCAACGGCTCTACAGCGGTGGATAGCCGACCCAACTGTGCTTGTACGGGTTGGCTATGCGTAGTGGAAGCGCTTAGCTGGACATAATCATCTTCTTGGCGACGAAGTCTTTTGTTGATGCTAACGAGCTGCGCCAGCATATTCTCAAGCGTGGAAGCCAGAAGCGTCTCGCGGCCAGCGGCGACGCTGCCCACTTGAGCGTGGTTCACCGCCTGCCAGTGTCCCCTGAGGTGTGCCCCCCCCCCCCAATCGCAGCATGTGCTAACCGGGATGCGGCAGCCAAGACGCGCGTTCGTGTCAACAATTCCGCGCTCCCGTTCATACAAGTAGCGGGATACAAAGGTGGAAGAGCTGGCCGTCGACGCTGAGGCTATAACAGCCTCCAAGTGCATCAGCAGCGAAGCAAGTGTGGCATCGACGACATCCAAGGAAACATTGAAGCGTGCGTCCTGAAAACCGAGTACGTGACGGTAGAGCTTATCGCGCAGGGTGAAAAGCTGGCCGAACTCCAGTACAGATAGCCGCTGCTGAAGGTCACGGATTGACGGCGTTGCGACAGGTAGGTCCGGAGCTTGGTATCCTGCCAATACCTTTGCTACACTTTGATCCTCCTTTGTGGTTGTCCCAATGTAGGCGAACGCTTTGGTGAGAGACTCCAGCAACCATGCACCGCGCGTGGAGATCCACTGGATCGCCAGCTTTGGGGAAGCGTTGGCATATACAGCCGCACCTTCACGGATTGAGTGGCCAGTCATGTTGGGCGTCACGTTCTTGCTCAGGGTGGGTGGCATCAGCTTTAAGGTATCTCTAATGACTTCTGTAATGTAGCTTGCGATGTTTGGCCTCTTCCTCTCCCTTTTTGTGGTGGTTCAGTGCTGGTGTCTTCCTCCTCTAACAATTTCCCCCAGAACATGATTGCTTCCTCCTGTGAATACGGCTTGTTTCCAGGGAGATCAGACTCAGCGAAACTCGGTGCCAAGGGGAAAAGATATTCAGACGGTTTGTTGTAACATACGAAGAGCAATCCAAATGCGTGAAGCATACACTACTGCCATTTATCCGCAGCCTTGTATATAGAGACGCCTTGCACCACTGACGTTTTAATGCGAGCAATGTGCAAAAACAATTCTCCAGAAGCTGCGAGAGAGAGTTGTTGTTTTCGAGCAAAACAGGTGTCAACGGCCCGGCCAAACGTATGCCACATCATAGTCAAAAGCGCGGCGTCGTGCACAGGCTTTAGTCTCGTAGCCACGTCCGCCGTAGTAACTAGGAACTCCACTAGCGTACTTAGATCATCAGTAGTACATCCGGGGGCATCGTTCGTTTCGACATTGGCGGGCAGGTTGTGATCCTCAATGTAGCTTACCATTTTGTCACGTATTTTGGCATTTCGCTTCGAGTCGTCGAGCGATCTGGTGTAGCGCTCGCGGAGCATGTTCACCACTTGCGAAAAATACCCCAAAGCCGTAGACTTGGCTAGCAAACCATCAGCAGCTCGAGCTTTACTACTTTTTTGTCTGTATGAAAATTGAAAATGCTGTTAGAAGTGAGTACATGTTTTGTGTTGGAAGACTAGCTTCTTCGCTGTGAGCCCTGTGTATATCATCTAGATCTGCTTTCGACAGTCCGATGGTGTTAAGGAACTCCTCAAACATCTTTTCGGGTGCCGCGTTCCCGCCGGGGTATCAAGACCTCTCGATGCCCTCCTCATCGCGTTGTAGGAGAAGTTGGACTGGTCCGCCAAACGAGAAAGAAAGAAAGAAAGTGATTTGTTGAATAACCCATAGTGCTTGCTTTCGCGCACCTCTATTGGCTGCGGCTACAACAACCCGAAACCAGGGTTTGGGCCTCCTTACCAAATAGACTTATCCTACAGTTCTCTGGATTTATCCAGAGTCCTAGGTGGGATCGTACTGAGGTACGATTCTTCTCTGAATTGATACCTGTTGATTACGATACGTCCATCTTAGTATTCACCACCGCAAAATACCTGTATCTTTGAATAGCTTGTTTGATATTCACATTATGGTGGTATGTTGGTTGACCCATCCAGTTAAGATTAAGATAAAATACCTGTCGCATTTTGTAACTTGCATTTGGCTATAATACCTGCGACATATTATTTCTTAATAACACTGGCGCAACACGCGTAACTAGAGGATTGGGCTGGTAGCGCTGGTCATTGGGGCAACCCCCCCCTATAATGAAACGAACACCATTACTGTACCCTTATTTACTACATCATTTACCCTTTTTACAGGACTTCTTACACATAGTTACTATTCGGGTTAGGGGTTATCATTATAATCACACGCTCTAGGGCTTTTTTTTCGGAATTTACCTCTTTTTAACAACTTCAATAATCGGAGGACCGATCCTTCAAATAAGAATCCTTTAATGACCGCCTTCCGAAGGAGTTAACAGCCACTAAAGTCAGGTCTATTTTTATGGAACCCGGGAAGGGTCGCTACGTATGGAGTACCGTGGGACAATGGTGGATTGTCTGACTTTGCGACGTTTTATGGTTTTTTTATGAATGGCTACAGGGTGCAGTCGCTCGTCTTTTCGGCGCAAGCAACTCTGATTACTCTGCAACCTTTGTCTGATTTAGCGGAAATTCGAGCAAATCGGGATCGTAAAAAAATACTAAGTACGAAGCGACGCTTGTAAGAAGTCGACAGGGTGTACTGACGAGTGTTGCTATACTTGTATTGTTTTTAGGTAGACATCCTCAGTACCCACGTGCGTGCGCAGTAAAAACACACCACACCTGACAAGGCGTCTTGCGCCACCGGCCTCCATCGCACATCTCGTGGGGCGCATACACCGGCGCGGGGACGTTCACGTGAGCAAGGTGCGTTGCTGCCTATCCGGCTGTTTGGTTACCTACGGTTGCTCACCCTGTTTGTTGGGTGGTGCTGTAGGAGGGGTAGGAACGTAGCGCGCCGGGATAGCCGTACCGCTCGACGGTGGTCCAAGATTCAAGCGCTTGGTCGGCCTGGACGACGAGCCATTTTCACTGGAGCTTGAGTGTGAACGCGTGGGCACCGATGGCCTGGTGGTCGAGGCGTGCAGCTGCCCTACACGCTCCTGCTGCAACACTGCTTGAACGCGCTGTTCGTGGTCTGCCCGACGGCGAGCGCGCTCTGCGACGATAACCTCCCACTGCGCGCGGTGGTACACGGCGTCGGCTTCGTTGATTGCACGCAATACTACTGCATATTCTGAGCGTCGCAGGTCTAGCTCCGACACCGCATCGGTCACCGTTGGGCTGCTGGCTAGGTGATGCTGCAACAGTTGGTGTAGGGCACTCTCGGCCTCAACCACCGCAGCAGATGCAGCTTCTTCGTCCTCAATCGCCTGTCGCCAGGTATCTTCGTCTGTCTGCATGGTTCGTGGCAAAGTGAGGACTTTGCCTGAAGAACTTTTGCCAACAAACCGTTTGATTGCATTCCCATCAATCAGCTAACGACGAGAAATGTGCTGAACGGGTTCAGCACATGAATCCGTTCAGCGCATTTCTCGTGGTTAGATGATTGACGAGAAGTGATCTTTGGCCGTTTGTTGTTTGTTATTGGGGGCGGTGCTAGAGCTTTTGTGAGGATACTGCCACACTAGCCTTACCAAACGGGTGAATGACTGCCAGGACACTGAACTAGGTTAAAGTATCAGATAGTGCTCGCTTTGTTACTAAGTTTTGCTTAATTGGTATGCTGGAGCACGGGCATTGTCGAGCTAACACCTTGTCCTGGTATACGCCACGGCCCCGGCGCGCTACGCGGCGCTCTTTAACTCCAGTAACTCATGCAGCACTGCAAAACAAACAGGGTGATCAAACGGAGGCCACAACACAGCAGGATAGGCAGCGACGCACCTGACCCGCATGTACGTCTCGGCCCAGACTACCGGAAGTGAACAGGACACGGTTCGCAGCGGTGACTCTGAAGACAGCTCGAGCAGTGGCAATGCTAGCACACACTCACCACCAATTCCGCTCAACACGCTCATGCCTATGGTCCTACTGGCTCCCCAAGCGTCTGGAGTTCAGCCGAACACGCCGACTCCAGCTCCAACTCAAGCTCAAACGGCTGGCTATTTATCTGATTCTGAATCCGAGTCAAATAGTCCACATGGTGCGAGCGATGGCAACGATGATAATGCTGAGAGCATTGAGTCGTCGGAGTTTGTTCCCAGCAGTGAGGTCGATGATTCTGAGACTGAAAGCTGAGATCGCGGATAACGATACCTCGTAGCAGAAGAGTTGAAGGTTTTGCAGGGGTACATCCAGATAATACAATGGAATTTGATCCTCTCGTGTGCCTTCTTCGCGTTGCCCTTTTGTATTTCGCTAGCAGCAATGTGTAACTAGGATATAGGTGAATTTTGAAAATTCGGGGTTTTCAGACAATTTAACGTTAAATATTTTATATTTAAACGCTTATAAGTAAAAGAAGCTAAAATAGCCTCTTTTATGTAAATTAGGGTCTACGCCTAAAATGACCCTAATCATAGACACGCTCAAGCTCTTATATCTACAGGAAGCATATTAAATTCAACAATCAAGGCACCACCCTTCCGAAAAATATGCTCACAGCATCATCAAGGCACCACCCTTCAGAAATTAAACTTACAATTACATCAAGGGACTACCCTTCAGAAAATCAACTTATAATATTGCCATAGAAGTTGCAATTTTTGGATATATAAAACTGAGTTCATCCTGATATAAGAAATATAAAAGTATAATAACAACATATCCTACGATAACCAACCAACCAACAACCAACAACAACGATGACTGCTCTATCATTCAACTCTAAGCACGCAACACTTGAGGCGATGCTTGAAGATAGATCATACTGTGCTTGGCTAATGAAGCAGCCATGGTTTCAGAAGCGTAAAGAATACAATATTGTGAAGCTTATGTTTGAATCAAAGCCACCACAGCTTAAGACAGACGAATCGGCTGAAACGAAGGAGGAGTCAGTAAGAGAGATTCTTAATTCAATCGATTTGGATACGCCACTGAGCTTTAAGTATTGCAAAGCAAATACCATTGAAGATTTCATTTACAATCCTTCGAGTTATATCATTGCTCAATCTTGGTTTAAGAAGCGTCCGGAGTATAATATCCTTCGTCTAATTAATGGGCGCCCTCTACCTCAGCGTCAATGCCGTGATCCTAATCACAGCTTTTATACGATGCAAAGTTGTAATCTTTGCCAAAAACGGGTGATTGAGGATGAAGAGATTTACTTAGAACAAAAGGCGATTTACGAAGCTGAATCAGGCAGAAAGCTGCATGATGGAATTCTCAGGGATTTGGATTTAACATTGTATTTGCTTCTACCGTATTTTACTAAAGCCAAAATGAATGTAATCCGCAAGGGTTTCCCTAAGCATAAAACATATTTCAAATCCCATATCGCCGAAAAACTAATCGCAACCGTGATGCATCCTTGCCGCATCCAAAATCAAATGAATCAGTTCGATGATATCGATCAATTCTTCACAGCTATGGGATGCTAATTAGACGACCCATCAGCTATATTTTTGTTTTGTGATCCACTTAAAAGATAAAAAAATAATCCATGGTTTAATGAAGTTCAGCTAGCTCGGCTAGAAGACGCGAGCACTTCTCTTTAGCAAAGTTGTTATTACGTAACCAATCGGTGTACTCAGGATCAAGTTGATGAACAGTTTTCAATTTCCTTCCTTCGTATTTGCCCCAATTCATAACGTAATCATCATCGTCACCCTGAGATAACTGTGACATAAGAAAATTCTTAACTTCTTCATTTACTAAGTTTGGTTGATTATTCAACCAACGACAATAACCGGGATCCTTAGCGAAGATTTCTTCAATGGAAGAATTCTTATACTTTCCGAACGGAATCGTTGTTGACATGGTATCTATATACAGGGTACACATAAAACATTTTTTTTTTAAATTAATTAATCATCTAAGCTGTAGTGAAATCAAGTACTTCACCTGTGAGGCGATCGTAGGTCAGCTCCTGCTCGCTGATTACTAGAACTAGAATGTTAGTTCCTTGGCACCCGGCATTTACACCCTGAATCTGGATAGCCTGCGGGACATCCTTTTCGGTGAGACGACTAACATCGGCGATAAGAACGCGGTTAGTTAACGGCCAAGTTTGGTAATCGAGAAGGCCATTCACCAGTTCGGGCGTTAGATCTCCGTCGATGGCACCGATCTTAGTAATTTCGTTTGAGAAGTGATGGAAATCAAAGTCGTGGCTGATGTCGAATGCTTGCGTCGAACCAATGCGTACATTAAAGTTTCTGATCGACGAACCGGGTTGAAGCGTCCACGGGGCCGTGTCAAAGGGCGATTGAAATTCTTGGACAGCTGCCGTGGCAAAGTTATTAGTCTGCTCGGCAAACGGCAGGAGAATAGCAGACTTAGCGTTCTTCACCGAAGCCGATAGTTGTAAATCAAAAGCGGCATTAGGCTGATTCGATTGTTTGCCAATACGAGCGCGTTGGTTAAACCATTGCGCATAACAATCGTTGAATCGCACCTTTTTAACAGGCTCCGAGATGATAGCTTGCGGATTCTCAAGATGTACGAACGGATCGTAAAGACGAGTCGTCGTGAATGGCATATAGGTTCCGTCAATCGTAGGCTCAAGGGCATTAACGATAGCACCCCACGCGATACTGAAATCGGCAGAAACAGCAAGAACACCAGCCATCGGATTACCGCTGGACGAGGCGGCAATCATGACTGGACAGGTATTACCGCTTTCAAGAGTAGTAGAGGTTAGCGACATTCCCTTTCCTTAATCAACAGCGACGGGAGCAGTACCTTGATTGACACGGAAGCGCAGTCGGATCTGAGGATTAGCCATAAGATCTAGCTCCTTGAAGATGGGGTGAAGATCCGTTAGCTTAATCTTGAGCATGTAGTTCCACGTGCCCATAATTGCGTTAGCAGTAGACGCACCAGCAACGAATGCTCCACGCGAAGTCTGATTAGCAATTGTAGTCGAAGCACTAGCACCACCTACAGATGGCCAATAACTGGTAAAATCAGCACCGGCATTGGGAGGGTTAGACAAGAGACGCTTTACAAACCCATCATTAGCGATTGTAGCACCACCAGGAGGAGCAGAGGCGGAGAATGAAGAAGAAAACGCAGCATTGTTTGAATAACCGTCACCGTTAGTTGAGTTAGTTCCAGAGCTGTACGATACAGACTGACCGGCATCGGGGTATAGGAAAGATTCAGAACCATGCTTCTCGACGTACTGGGTACTGCATCCAGTCTGAGCGCGAATATTATTCCAGAATAGTTTGTAATCAGCCATACTGACGATAGTCTTGCCATTGAGTTCAAGCGACATCGAATCGATAACATTCCAATTACCGCACTTTAGCGTAGTACATAGACGGTTAGCAGCAGCAGCTTGTGCAGTGCCACCATTTTTCATCGAAACCTTGTATGGCAGCATAAGGTAAGCATCCCGGAGGCATGCAAAACCTTCAGATCCATTCAACTGAGCCGTAGCATCAATGGTAAAAACACCATTCTGGTACGAACCCTGATTTAGATCGATAACAAAGGGTACACGCTTGCCAGAGAATAGCTTGATCTCCGGGTCGCTCTTAAGAGAGCTTTGGTATAAGTATTGATCGGATAGTTGTGTCTCGCTCATAGTTGATTCTATATGGTCTTTTATATACTTTCAATAAATTAATTATTATGGCCGACCTAATCAAGCCGATTAACAGTGATCATGATTTGATTGAACTCTCGCTGATAAATTAAATATCAAGCTAGACGATATATTTGAGTCAAATGAAATAACAAAGCCACTTCCAA
>JAHQIV010001105.1:0-13786 GCA_030463285.1 Phytophthora europaea
AGAGCAATGGAGTGCTTACCGAGAGAGAGAGCTGAATTCGTTCATCGCCTTTCTCCATACTACAGAGGACCAGACCAGCTCGTTTTTGTAGATGAAACTTCCAAGGACGGCAGGTACGTGAGGATGAAGGCATTGAGGCTTACTAGACGCTAATTATGTATATTTGTTATTCCATCTAGATCAGTACTTCGCAAGCAAGGCTGGTCAGCGCGCAACACACCCGCCCGAGTTCGGCTGCCGTTTGCTCGAGGCAAGCGAGTTTCAATTCTTGCAGCAATGGACACCACGGGCTTTTTTTCGTGGGGCTCGGTTGATGACACGTTTACAAGAAGCAATTTCCACGCCGTTTTCAAGGAAAAATTGCACCCTCCCTACTTGAACCCATGGCCGCTACCCCGCTCCATCCTGATTCTCGACAATGCCAAGATTCACATGTACGAGGAACTGCAGACGCTCGTACACGCTATTGGTGCGCTACTTTTCTTTCAACCACCGTACTCTCCAGCCCTTAATCCAATCGAAGTTGGATTTTCGCTCCTGAAACGTTGGATTCAACGTCACGCGAACATGGCTTTTCGCGAAGCTCCAAAAGAGGTTATGAAGGTTGCAATGTACAAATGCGCGAAGAGCAGTCAAAGGGTTGGCGAAAATCTATATGATCACTGCGGCTACCGCAGTAATGTAATAAATCTTCCATCGCACTGAGTTCCTCTAATGCTCTGTCTCTCCTTCATGATCTATGTCTGCCATGTCGACAGCTGAATCGGGCGTCTCTAGCTGAAGTGAGTCCCGATACGGAGGCAGCAAGCTGTAGTGAGGAAGCCCGAGTGCTTCCCGTAGGTCGCTCACATTTAGGTACATGGGAGCAGGAGTCCCATGCATACGAACGCGCACTGAATGGTACTCACCATCACAACGGCGTTGATGTTCGATTTGATCATGATCCATCGCGCGCTCTTCTTTGTCAATGAAGCGTAGCTGCCTCATCGTAGCGTTATCCGGAACCTGAACAGGTGCATCATCGGGCAACCGAGCCTGGCTGACGGCTGCATAGCGTTCTGAGGCGGGCCCGCCGACGATACTATGCTCGCGCATGTATGCGGCGATGCGAGGCAACTGCTCTTGGATACGACGGTCGGTTGCGCGGCGAAGTGACGTCAAGCGCTGCGCTCTGGGGCGACTCACGTAGACGTACAGCATGAGCACGAACGCAGCATGTCCATGCTTCCGAAGTCGTGCCTTATGCCAAATCGTCGAGAACTGGGCTTCCATCGCCGTCGAATCCGTCGCAACCTGGGTGATGTCCTTCTGTGGGGCGTGATTGGTCGGCTTCACGAACACCGATAGCGTATCTTCCCACGTCAGGCCGTTCGTAGTGTCGAATACCCGCTTGATGTGCCCAAGTAGGACGTCGTAGCCATCGGCTACCATGAAGGTGAAGTCGTGGCCTGGCACCTTGTCTCTGCATGGCGTTAACGGCTCACCCGACTTCACGCTAAGACGACACTTAAGTTGTGGCGGAAGCTGTCTTATAGTTTCAGTCATGCTGAAACTATAAGACAGCCATGCTGGTCTACAAAAACCAAATTCTATACACACAGTGTTAGACGCGTGTTATATTTCATGCAAATGTACTTCCTGTTACCTTGCTACGCAGGCTATATCCGCAAAGTCCAAACGCCACGTATCCTTGAGCTGCATATTATAGCCACAACACCAGAGGCATTAGCTAAAACAAATCCCGCACAGGTCAACATTGGCAGCATACGTACGCACTCCGTAAACGTTCCAGACGACGACGTTGCCTCTGTAACAGGCTTGATCACCTGCGTTTACACGTTCACGATAGGATACAAAGATCAGGCACGACAGCAAACACAAATTAGTACACAATAGCTCGATCAACCCAAGAAAGTGGCAGCATGCCGCCTAGTTACGTACGATCGTCGTAGTGGAGTCAAACAATGTAGTTGGTCCGCTGCTGGGCTTCAGGAGCAGTGTCTGCACGCCAGTGATCTTGTCCTGTGCCTCCTGTGTCATAAGAAGCCGCTGTTAACCCGCAATACCCTCCGACGCGCGTCCGCCATGCGTCGTGTTCACCTTGGTGGATTGCGTGAAATGGCCTTTTGTTTGGAAAGGGGGGGGGCGTGTGGACCACGTATACCCTACCCGCGGTAATTTAGATTTTGGGGTCCAACGAATTACTATGCTCTTATCAAGACTGCAAAGCCCGATTAGGAGGCCCGATTAGGCAGACAAAAAGTTGAAAGGCACAATACATCTTCTCGATCTCTTGGGTGTACATTTTCTCGACGACCGAGCGCTTCACCTTCATCGTGGGCGCGAGATCGTTGTGATCGGAATTATGAAGAATATCTGCATGTGCTGGGAGCTCTGGTGTTGGCTCGCGCCATGTCGTCACCGATATACTTGTGGACTTCTCGCATGATTGAGCTTCCGAGACGGTGGCTTCACTGTCGATCTCCTTCGCCACAACCAATGCCACCTTGTCCAGCTTGTCGGTCGGTGCTCCACTGGCAGCATCAAGTTTCACTCGCAGAGAGCAAATGAAGGTGAGGTAGTTGTGATTTCCCCGATGACCATCACGTTGGACAGAGCTGGCAGCTCGCCTATGTCAACTGGCCGTCGTCGTCGACAGTTTTCTTGGTGGCCGCTTCGTCGTGGATGAAGACATGACGACCAGTGTACTGGATTTCACTGATGGATGGGTCGATTCGAGCTTGAGTTCCCTCGAGCGAAGACCCAACACTATCTAGCTTCCATTTGCCTGGTATGCGGAAGGTGAGTGGTCCCGTCGACTCGGTTTGTCTGTAGAGCTCGTAGAGCTGAATATCCAGCGACCAGAAAAATTGCACAATCTCCAGTGAAGTTGGTGCTGCTACGGTGAGGAAAAGGGTGCATTCGTCCAGCTTGATGGAAAAATTGTCGCTACTGACAAATACATCGACCGCAAATGCATCACGCTCTCTCAGCTATCTGCAAAAGTAATACTCTCATACAGCTCTGGCCTGCGAAGTTACCAGACACAACACGTGAACAAACTACAATACATGTTGTGCGAGAAGAGAAAGAAAACCTGATGAAAACGCTGTACCTGACCAAACCAACCACGCTACCTCCTACAAGTAGGATCAATCAACAGGCAGGGAACTGCATCACGCTATCTCTGCTTGGTCGACTGGGGCCACACGAGTGAAGCCGATCACCCAACTGCCTAGATGGATGAAACGATCTTTCTTGTGTCTCGTCCCAGTATGACTATTGGAGGTTCAGTTGGAAAGAATGTGACGGTTATTTTAACCTTGACATTTTTCACATATTCCGTTGTCCTCTCATGGCTGAAAGCAAAAATCTCCAGCGCTGCTTCATTACCGCAGCAAAAGCAGCGCGATCCGCCTGCAAAGGCGGACAACTGGTTGCCACTCCAAAAGGGTACGGAGCGTCCGGCTTGCATTTTAGTGCCCATAAACGACTCTGTTGCGCGTATAAAAACTGACATTACCGCTGAGATTCCCAGCTTGCCGTGGGTGTGCTGCTTTTCGTCTGGTGAGCTTTGGTTGACGAGCTATAAAATTCTAAAGACATCCTTTGAAGAATCTGCGGATGACTGGTCGGATACCTTACCTCATATCGGACTACTGTGGAGTCTGGTTGGGGAATCCTGGAGAGGAACTATTTGCTGCTGTTGTCAAAGCTAAGTTTGAACTGGGGGTGGACGAAGAAGGAAAAGTTGGCAAAACTGAAGATGGTGTAGTTAGCTCGGGCCTCTCCGGGCTGTGTACATTGACTAGCACTCGCCTCGTTCGGGCAACTAGCGTTTACATTTTCAGAACTTGCTTCGCCACTGGGGCGGGCGCCCACCATCGGGTCGGGGCTGGGCGTTTCACCAGCGTGAGCTGGCCCATTCCCCATGAGGGTCTGGGATAGAGGCGTAGAGGAGGAAGCTTTTAGCGCACACGGCCTGGGGTCGACCGGGCTGCCCCCTGCTAGATCCCCATGCAACATACAACGGGCCGCTGCACGTCGCCCAACAAGAGCCACTTGGCCCGTGCGGTTCGTTCGTGCGTAGGCCCCTCGGCCAAGGCGCCATCATTAGGTGCCATAGCCCCTGCAGTCTCTCTCTGCAGCCCCCTACACTCTACTGTCTGGCCGTCCCCGGCGCACCTCACCTTTCTTATCCGGTCTCGTCCGGCGTATGCAACTTCGGCCAGCGCTCCTTTTATTAGTCTCTACTTAGTGTACTTCCGCACCAAATCTAGACTGCGGGACGAGCAGCAGGCTGCTGCTCGGAGCCCTCCTACGAAGCCCCCTATACAAACCACCTTACCGAACAGCGCCCTTGGCTAACCTAACTCCACTCGGACCTCTCCGTCTTCTGCGCGCATCCTTCGTCTCTCGTGGCCTCCTGGCTTCTCGTTCTCTTGTCTTGATAAGCCCTTCCTCGCTTCCTCCCGCTCGCTCGTCTCCTCCGGCCACGTCGTCTCGCCTGCGATCTTCTGGCAGCTTGCCAACTTCAACGTTCGATCTTCTTGGTTCCGAGCACCCGTGGAGCTAGCCTGCTGGCTCGCCCCTGCCACCGGCCCTGCTTACCTCCCCACTGGGGTTTCGACCTTCGTCGCGTGCGCCACTCCACTGCAGTTGTCCACCGCCGGCTGTCCGCCGAGCACTCCGTCCTGGCCGCTGGCTGGCGAGTGACAGGCCACTCAACTACAATGGTACCGCGGAGTACGACCTGGCTCAGTGTTGTGGACCGCAACAGTTCGAGCACAGTGGTAAATTTATCAAGGCTTTGAACCAGATCGCTGCTTTCGATGAAAAGTTAGGCCAGTCCAACGCTGTGATCACGATCCCAGTGAAGGTCAATTTTGAGACTATGGTTGGTACCGGTAACAATTATGCTAGATCGCTTCTGGATATTAAAGATGCTGAGCAGGACATCAAAGCGCGCTGGTCAAGCAACGTTCATAGCGAAAAAGGTGCGAATGAAAACCTTTCATTTCGTTTTGTGCTGGAGCCGATGATTGTGGATATTAGCTGTGCTGATATGACCTTGGAGATGGTAAAATCAGTGGAGGGGCTTGATGCTGGCTAACGTATGGTTCACAGAACTTGCTTTAAGTGTGTATTCATCTGAAAGATGAGTTTGCTTCGGTGCAAGCTACCCGACAGCTCATGACGTGTATCTGCAATACTTCTCGTCGTTTCGGTGGACCCCCAAACACCAACTACCACTATGAACTTGAAAACTCTACTGAAATATACGAGCCTCTTCAAGTCGGTACGCTGGAACTGATGTGTGGCGAATCAATGAAAGAGAGCACCTTTGCAGCGATTTGTTCGGCTGTTGTGCTTACCCAGTCAACAAAGAAACTTTTTTTTGCATGGAGCCCATGATGGATATTGACAGAAGCAGAGCTCCACGTAGACGAGAGAGATGCGACTTTGATAGGCGGCGCTCCAATTCGGTGGGCTTTTGATGACGAAGGTCAACCCGATATGAATGCTCCCATCTTGATACACAATGCTCCAATACCCTCCGTTCGCACTTGCGGTGACGATGGGTCAAGTGTATGGGTAAATGTGCTAGTTCCGGGTGTTGGTGGGTGCCAAGTTGAGCGTCGCAACTTGAAATTCCAAAATGACGCCAGGATGACGCAAGGTTCTTGTCGTCTGCTGTCGCTTATAACGAATCTTGTATTTTGCGATGACCCGACGGAATTGAGAGGTTTATCAGCACTATCGGACCTTCCTTAAAACGCTTAACGCTCGACTGCCCAAGGGCAGGGTTGGTGTATGAGATTGACCCCAAACTTGCAGAATCTAATTATCACAAGGGAACTCGTCGAAATGGAACTCGACTTCAGTGAGCACTGTGCACGTAAGTGGTCTATTCCCGAGCTGACAGTGTCATGGTACAGTGTGCTACAGTTAGCACAAGATATGAGCGACCCAAAAAAACCACTTTCGATTTTTGCTCGGCGGGTTCGAGTATCGTTGAGAGCAAACGAAAATATGGATGTACCGAGTTTTGCGGCCGACATGCTTGGGCTTGTGCGGATGCTGAAGACGAATGACCGCCTGGAACGCCTGAAGGTGCTGGCACCATATTCGAATTTTGCTGCTCAAATTTTGGAGTTTCACAATACACCGATGCCTAGACAACTCGAACCGCTTTCAATTAAGTCCAAGATTGCGCTGCTAAGTGTCGTTGAGGCCCCAAGAAGTCTACCATGTGCTACGAAAAAGACTTCGAGAACGGGAATAAACACGGCCAGACGTGTTGTTCTGGACTTTGACAAGTTTGTGCTGGCAAATATCTTTTCGTTTGCTGCTCCTCGTATTGAGCGCAAAGTTTTCTATGAATCAACGTGATTTGGTGACCTGCAAGCGCAATATCAAGACCAAGAATGAGTGTTGTCACTCTAGCTGTGATAGTAGGGAAATGACTTGCTCTGTCGAAGGCCTAATCTATCTCCTTTAACACAAAGTCCAGCAAGAATTTCATTTTTCCCTGTCAGCCATCGACGTGATGGTCGTCTTTTTCTGAAATGAATGTCTTATTAGGCAAGCCTTCAGCACTTAAATAACATTTGGCTGGCTCTGCTTTTTAGCACCAAAGAACGTGACTACCAGAGTTGTAAGCTCTAAATGAGTAGGTTGATTCATCACGTCTGGGCAAGTCTACTTCCAAGTAAGTCTTCAAAAATGGAGAGAAATTTCATGTCAAGGGTCTAAAAAGCCCACAGAGATGTCCTAGTATTTTGAACCGTCATTCATTGTGTGAAAACACAACTTCAACAACAATCGATCCACCGATGCTTGCAAATGAAGTTGTTCTTATGGCTAAATGGTAAAACCTGTATGATGTGTATCAATCGTCTGCTTCCGACTGCACAACGGTCTTAGCTCGAACGTTTGAGGTCGTTGACGACTTCTCACCCTAGTACAACATGTCATTGGAACCCGCCACCTCTGAAGAGGTCTTCCACATTACGAACTCGTCCAGCACTACCTGGTTCGAGCTGTTCAAGAACTTCCACGACAACATCGTGCGGTTGACCTCCAGAGTCGAGATGCCGTAGTCGACGTAGTTAGAAACCGCGTTCCACGTCGCGTTATTGGCTTCTGGGATCATATCGAGCCCTTCCACAGTTCCACAGGCCCCGCTCAAAATGTAAACTGGCGCCTGCGGGTTGTCGTAGGTCTTGAAGTCGCTCGACACGCCATCCAACACGGCTGTGCTATTGCGAATAGGTGTTTGGCGCTCGTAGTAGTGCTGGTGGCCAGTGAGCACCACGTCGACCTTGTACTTGATGAAGAGATCCTCAAACGCGGCCTGGATGTTAGCGTTATGACTCTCTGGAACTCCGTTCGGGCAGCCGTAGATGTCGTACAGAGGGCGGTGCAGACCGACGATGATCCAGGGAACGTTGGCGCGGTTTGCGTCCGCCTTCTTTAGATCCGCCTCCACCCACGCCAACTGGCCACCGAAGTTACCATTGCGAGGCGGGTCAGCATACTCGTTGCTGGGCTCACCGATGTAGTCCGTTTCCGAAGACAAGGACGTGAAGTGAATTGGGCCGTGCTCGAACGAGTACCACATGTTCAGTGTGCCGCCAACCTCCTTGGACGGCATCTTAAAGCGCGAGTTGTACGCGGTGTAGTTACGTAGTGCGTCCATTTTATAGGACGACGCAGCGCAAGCGGGTGAGTGGCACTCCGCTTCATGGTTGCCGACCAGGACCATGTATGGGATCGAGCCCATGGCTGGGGCCATAGAGTTCATCCAGCCGTTGTAGACCTTCTCGTAGAAGAACCCATCGAGTTGACCCGGCATGAGCCATGCATCGTCAGCGTAGCCGATGTCACCGATGTGGTAGATCAAATCCACTTCGTCCGGGTTGAGAGTATTCACGTACGCGAGTGTATCCTTCGACTCGTTGCCGGCACCGAAGTCTCCGTAGATCACCATGTTGAACGTACTGTTGTCAGTCGCGGCTCGTGCCGTCACGAACGAGTACACGTCACTCGTGTATGTTGCGTTGACCTTGCTTCCGACCTTGTAAAAGTACTTGGTGCGTGGAGTCAGACCCGATACTGTTGCGTGGTGGTGGAACATGTTGTAGGTTTCGTCGTGGTAGTAACTTGTTTGAGTGACATGCGTGTCGACGAGTTTCAGGGAGTCCCCGGAGTTTCCGATCCAGACTGAGCTGCCTGGTACTTGTGCGTAGGTCGACCACGACAGCGTCATGGCGGTTCCAGCTGAGGCACCTGCGTAGGCGAAGTGCAGCTGCTGCGGGTAGTAGTCGACGTTGTCCTTGACCCGGCACGGCTCGGCGGCATCGCCCGTGGACTCGCACAGCGCTGTGGGGAGACAAGTAGGCGAAACCCAGGAACAGTCAGTGTTGTTGAGAGCCACGGAAGCGTCGGCATGGCTCGTAGCAAGAGCCACCAGCCCAAGAACGATCACTTTCAGCATCGTTCCGTCTGTGGGCTTTCCGGTTAATCTCAAACTGCAGTTGGAGATCTGCAAAGTGGCTTAGAGGAAAAATACAATACATGTGCACGATTACTCGCAGGAAGAGGGCGGTGAACATGTACCATCGTAATCAAATACTCAGTTGACCGCATGTATCGGAAAAAAAACTTATTACAGTAATAGAGCGATTTTAAAATTCGGAAAACCGCAACGTTCTATTCAAAGCATTCTACTAACTCTGAGTTGCGGCAACGGGTCCGTTCACTGGAATGATCGTCGCTGGCCCGCCTCCACAATTACCGCACGGGTTTGCTACGGCAATTATACGCTCTTCGCAACCGCTCACTGCCGCTCTTTACTGTTAACTAATATGGTCGACCAAGCCCAACGTTGTGGATTTTTCACAGGTTTTTAATACATGTATTACCGGTATCTACAGACTAAAACAGCTTGCCTAACTGTACATGTACATTCATGCGTAATTAAACGACTCCACAACCACCTTCCTAATCGTCCTCGCCCGCATAATCGTGAGGTCGGCTGCTTGAACAAAAGATTCATCGTACATACATGTACTCGTGCTTTCAAAAGCTTTAAGAACCTTACACATACATGTATTTGTGATAACAACAGGTGCAATTGCAATGCATTGTGCTAATCGGACAGCAGGTGCAGCTCGCTACTTCGCACTCCCCCAAAGAGCAGAATGTTGGAGCTTTCCCCAAAAAGAATACCGATTTGCTGCTCCGTCCCAAAAGAAGTACCTGTCCCAAAAGGAGTACCTGTGATAACAACGACCAAAGTCTGCATACATAGGGCACAGCCGTACGGCATGAGCCCCAACACTACAGCAGATACCTGCCAGGACTAGTATAGATCTTGGTAGACTTTTTCTGAGGTCGTATACGGGTTTGCTCGGGTGTTTGGTTCGGCGTTTCGGGAAGAGTGAGCTCCTCGTTTGCACCGCCAATTTCGCTTCGCTCATGGCGGGCAAGGCGTCGGTAGATAGATATCACCTCCCTGTAAGGCCAACTACTCCGGCCCACGCGCCGACCATTGCAGACCTTCGCTTTCGCTTCGGTTGCAAACGGTCTCTCTGAGGCCTCATTAGGACGCAGATAAACACTTGAGATTTGTATTGAAAACCCCGACCCAAACTGCGAGCATACCCGTATACGACCCCATATAGAATCTACCTAGATCTTGGGAAGTATGATGCGCTGAAAACAGAGTGCAAATAAATATTTTTCTGGTCGAACTGTGCGCAGTGTGCAGTTGATGCTGTTTATAGGTCGCACCAGCGTTGTTTCGCTGCGAACGCACTCGCGTGAAGGAGCTGCTGGGCAGCGGTGTGGAGCTCGAGGGCCGCGTTAAGAACTGGCCCAAGACGCTGCGTGAGACTGGCACCGAATGGTTTTCAACGACGGCTCGTGAACGCCGGCGTGCAGTGCGTGATTAACACGGAGCGGGTCGAGGGCTTCGCCGACGCGATCGCGCCCGGCAGCAAGCGTGCCAGCTTGGGTGTGGAGATACCCTGCTGATACAGCACCCCCCAATTGATGGCGCGAACGTCTGTCCGACCCGTAGTTCATTCGTGCCGGGAAGGGCATTCAGATCGAAGAGCGCGCGAGAAGCAGAGGCCATGGTGTCGGTAGGAAGTTGAAGAGGAAGTAGAAGTGAGATTGTGAGCCGAATGGTACAGTAAAGAGTTGGAATAAAGTGTAGGAACGTAGTCTGCTTATATACACGTACTCACTCACAAATGACACTCACAGGTACTCCTTTTGGGACAGGTACTTCTTTTGGGACGGAGCAGCAAATCGGTACTCTTTTTGGGAAAAGCTCCAGAATGTTGCTGGCGTTCTACATACTGTGATTTGTACATACCTTTTGTAACAGCGCCAGCTGCGTCTCGCGCTCCGCCGGGTTGTGCTGTAAGTATACATTGTACATGTATTATACATGTACCCTGCAAGTTGCACTGCACGACAACCTGTGATTACTGTAAGTACAGTACCCTGCAAGAGCACGATACACGTAGCATGAGACGAGAGAGATTAGCAGGGATACTCTTCGGGATTGTTCAGTACCGCATGGATGTAATCTTACCGTACCTTCATGCCAACGCTATCATCAATCGGACGAGCCCAGCTTTATGCGTTGTAGACCACCATTTGTTGAAGCCACGATGTATGCACGAGTTGTGGAGAAGACATTCATCTCCTAGCTGTGGCACTGACGTGGACCAAATACATGCATTATAGCATTCAGGTTAAATTAAATTAGACCACTATGCACCAATGAAATGCAGCAATTACTGCACTGTCGCAGGCGTGAGTTAGATAACAAAAGGCACAGTAACTTACTGTATACTAAGGACTTGTTGGACATCCAGTACGAAATCGCACAAAAAAAGACTTGCAGTTCATGCAATCGCCTGCTGTGGTGAACGCTACCGGTACCGGTACTGTAATGCTCACCTGCTGTCGATAATGCTACACAGCGGCTATACCTGGACGGCGCTTCTCGATGAAGCTAATGATACCTAGAATTTCTTCACCGTTGCCATTATGTCTGTACTGTAGGAAACATTTACTACAATTAGTAGTAACTACGTAGCACGAAATGCATGTTGTTGTGCACAGCTTTGTTTTTATTGTTGAACTACTACCCCATCAAGCTCACTTCAATCGCTATTTAAAACGAACCGGTCGATCATCCCACCGAAGTATTCTTCAGCACGACAAACTGGTCCAGCACCGCTTGGTTCGCACTGCTCAAGAACTTCCACGATAGCTTGGACCGGTTGGCTTCTAGCGTCGACACACCGAAGTCGGCGTAGTTCGAAAACACATTCCACGCGGCAGTGTTGCTGGTTTTGCTTTCGTGGCCTTCGATAGCCCCTCCAGCGCCAGTTAGAATGTAAACAGGAGCTTGAGGGTTGTTGTACGTCTTGCGGTCACTCGACACACCGTCAAGTACAGCTTGGTTGTTGCGGATGGGTGTGTGGCGCTGGTAGCAGTGTTCGTGAGCGGTGAGTACCACATCAACCTTGTACTTGATAAAGAGCGCTTCAAACGCAGCCTGAATGCGCGCAGCCTGCCCTATCGGGGCACCATTCTTGACGTTTGACAAGTCGTAGATTGGACGATGCATGGCAACGATGATCCAAGGGACTTTGGCTCGGTTCGCCGCTGCCTTCTTCAGATCAGCCTCCAGCCACGCCAACTGGTTACCGAAGTTCCCGTTGTGAGTGAACAGCGTTAATTTGTTCTGCGGCGCACCAGGATAGTCCGTCTCGGCCGAGATCGAAGTGAAGTGAATCGGGCCGTGCTCAAACGAGTACCACATGTTGAGAGCCCCGCCTACCTCCTTCGAGGGCATTTTGAAGCGCGTATTGTAAGCTGTGTAATTCCCCAACGCCTTGGCCTTTGTGGGCGACACTTGACACGCTGGGGAGTGACACTCGGCCTCGTGGTTTCCCACAAGAACCATGTACGGCACTGAGCTCATGACGGGGGTCAATGAGTTCACCCACTTGTTGTACACCTTCTCGTAGAAGAATCCAGTAGCTTGGCCAGGCATGAGGAAGTCGTCGTCAGCGTAGCCGACGTCGCCGATGTGGTAGATGAGATCAACTTTGTCGGACGACAACGAGTTCACGTAGGCAAAAGTGTTCCTGGATTGGTCGCTAGGGCCGAAATCGCCATACACCACCATGTTAAACGTGCTGTTGTCCGCTGCAGCGCGTGCTGTCACGAACGAGTACACATCGCTTGTAAACTTCGGGTTTGTCTTACTTCCTACCTTGTAGAAGTACTTCGTGCGAGGTGTCAATCCAGATACAGTTGCGTGGTGGTGGAACATGCTATAGGTATCATCGCGGTAGTAGCTTGTTTGGGTGACCGGGGTGGCAACCAATTGCAACGTGTCCTTGGAGCTTCCGACCCACACTGAACTGTCTTGCACTTGTGTGTACGTCGACCACGACACAGTCATGCCCGTGCCTGCCGTCGCGCCGGCGTAGGCGAGGTGAAGTTGTTGCGGGATGGAGTCGGCGCCGTCCTTAACTTGACACGGTTTAGCGGTGCTGCCGGTAGGTTGGCACAGCGCGGATGGAAGGCATCGATTAGAGCTCCAGGAGCACGCCGTGTTGCCGGTAATATCGAGGGCAGCTTCTATCGATCTGCAGCCAAGTATTGCGAGTCCCAGTGCGATCGCCTTCAACATGCCTTCGTGGGTTTCAAGATTCAGGTCTTCGCTCGTGCTGGGTTATTGGAAAGTGGTCGACGAGAATCGAGTGCTCGTCCGTTTGAGTCAGGCCCCCGACTCCTATATTTTCGGCTCGTTGATGGCTAAGAGAACAGGAACAGGAGTCCTGTTCTCCTAGCCATCAACGAAGCCGGAAAAAGAGACAGTCGTCATTTTAGATAACTCCGGGTTGACGATGGTTCGTCGAGATTGAGTCGTATGATCTACTAACACATTCTTTAGCTTTTAACTCCCTTATCAACAATAGAAACCAATCCGTTCTATGACGTTTGCGTGCTCGAAAGTAGATTGTTCATTTAGCAGTTAGACACATTCCTAGCCTTACTTGTCTTATTAATACAGGGGTGTGTGCTCTTTGGCAGCACTCTCCAGCTCCGCAGCCGATATGAACTCCGCTTGTTGACGCGGCACCGCAGATTGCGATGCTGCAGGTATGGTACCGTACATGCAGCGGACCTTCACGTCACATTCATGTACAACAATTGCCGTGTTTTTATGTCATATTTTAATAAAAATGATTTTAGCCACTCACGGAAGCAGCATTTTGTACAGCAACGAAGTGCAGCAATATGCCTCGATAAAGAAGTCGGGCTGCGCATAGATTTTTTTTTGCAAGTATATTAGAAATAGGGAAAATTCCGGAAGGTGATACAAAATGAATATTTCATCAAAAGGTGATACAAATGTTTTAAACACATTTTTACGGATGGTTACGCTGTAACCTTTGGTTACGTGCGATAATAGAATTGGGTCCGCAAATCTAATTATAGACACATCTAGCTGGTAGGTTCCCGTATTGAATCACTTGAACTCTTGCCACTTCAATGGCACACGCCTCTCGACTCAACGACGCGGAGCCCAGCCTGGTGGACCTGAAAGCCGAACGATGGGATAGCGGCAAAGCCGCTGTTGCAGCTGTCAAGAGAGTGGCGCTCCTCCAGGGCAAGCAAGCTACAGTTGACAAGAAAGGTGGGACCTTCCGGTGTCTTGTGTGCACCAGCGCACCGGAATGCG